>JAVSBS010023051.1:25595-42941 GCA_033124195.1 Coracias cyanogaster
ACTGGGAGGAATTAATAAAACTAAGCTTCCTTATCCTAAAATTCAGGTCTTTCATTATTGATTGCTGGCTTTTACTTGCATAGAAAGCAAATGTGTCAGAATTCCGATTTGATTACTTCTGTATTATTTTGATAGGGGGAACTAGTTCCCTGCAACATGGTCAGTAAGATACCAAGTGTGCCTGCAGCAGGGACAGCTGCGTGTTCGAGTGACACAATGCCTTCAGTAGCTGGACTGATTGGTTTTCTTCATGTTAGGAAATACTGCCCTTATTTTCCTTTCAAATTAAATTAAGTACTTCTCACGTATCTAAAGATTATTCAGACTTCCAGTGACTGGGTGAGGGGGAGTGGTTATGTGTAGCGCTTGGCACAGAATGAATAGTAATATGTTTTTAGCATGCCGTCTTGGTAATGAAGTTTTTTAGTTTCAGTGACAACTTGCATGCAGTCCAAAAGAATGTTTAGCACTTGACATGGCTGGTTTTTAATACTGTACAGCTGAATTTGGAGAAAATCACTAAGTCTCGGATTTAGTATGGGAATTTTTTGTTTTCCCTTTTGGCCTCCTGCCCTGTCAGGAGAGGGAAGTTAGCCTGAATAACCTGACCTTGACATACTGTCTTGACTTAAGGTGAGGATTGAGTCCAGGAGACTCTCTTCCTCGCTCCCTCACCTATTGACAGTTACTGCTGATGTAGTAAATAGGACCCTGAGTTATTAGGGGTCTGTGAATCGTGTCGTATGGAGAAGACTGGATATCGAAGTGAACTCAGCTAGGAGTGGGAGGTTTTCATTTGTACCTCTTGAGGAGTGTGAGGATTCTGGTTTTAGAAGCTGAAACTGCTTTAACCGTGTTTTTGTTAAGTGTTAAGAGGATGTTATAAAAGTCAGCCAGTCTGATATCTGTTACATGCTGAACGTTGATTTGCTGTGGAAGGGGGACTGTAGTAATTACTATGGTCTTCATGTTTGTGCTTTACTCAGGTTAGTAGAAGTGAAAGGGGATGGTTCTCACATTGCCCATTGTTGATATTTTATCTTCTTTCTTCATCCCATCTCTGGCTTTGGGGACTTGAAGGTTCTTAATTTTGGTTTTGGTCTGGTGAAGTTGGTATACACTGGGAGAACAGATTTAATTCCTCTGGAGTAAGCTTTCTGTCTTCCAGGAGTTTTATAAAAAAACCTCCTACTTAGACTTGAAAACAATTGTTAATGCTACCTTCTCTTCCCCCTTGATTCTAAGGATGTATTAGTATGCAGAGCAGGCAAATTTATCATAGTGTTTCTGCTTTTAAATTTAATTATTTAGATCTTTACCGGCTTGTTGTGGTGGCAAGACTTCTGTAAGCTCGTATTTCAAAAATACTCTTAAGTCTTTGCATGGAGTACAGATTTATTGGCCAACTGGAGCTATAATATTTAGCTAGAGACTGGAAAGTTTATCTGCAGAGAGTGATCCTGAGCTGGTTTGCAGGAAGAAAAGCTTTCCAGACTTGATGGCATCTACTAATATTATTACAGGATGGGGGGGTTGAATTTAGTATCTAAACGTATTTGAACAAGGGTCTAAGTAGAATGGAGGTTTTATTTTTAGCCTGCGTTATTTTCTGTTCCCCACTTCTTGCAGTTCTTTCCTGCTTGTAAAATGGCTACAATGATAGTAGTATCTTCTGTGAAAAACATACAGATTAAATAGGTACTCATACTCTAAAATCTTGGATAAAATTAGCTGTGGGTGTAAAATTGTATCAGATTTAAATTGTTTCAAAACTATAGGCTCTGTCTTAGGCTGTGAAAATACATTGGGTACTTCTTTGGGAGGTCAGCGGAATGACAAAACCATCATATGTGGTGGTAGATCAGTAAACAGGTTGTCATTGACTTCAGATGTACCAAAGTGTGAGGACTGTATTGCTGTATTGTACTAAACCAGTTTTTCAGGATGCCTGCTTGAAGCATATTGAGCAGTAATTCAGAGGAAACTGAGGGAGGACTGGGAATGTGGTTAGAACATTAATCTTCTTCATGGTTCTCTATAAGCCTCTTGGCTGGGAGGAAGCGGGAACATGTAATATTAATCCTTCTCAAAATTGATTAAGATCTGGGGAGAGCTAGAAAGGCCCTGAACTGCTGTAGATGTGAGATTGATGCATCCAAAGCCACCCTGAGAGTGCTGTACGGGAGACTCTCTGCCAAATGGACATGAAAAATCTCCCCGATAATGATTCAAGCTTTGTCTTTTTATTATTTTAGAGAGACAGTAACCTGCTTTACAAGAAAAGCAGTGGCAGTACTTAGAAAGTTTTTGCCTGTTGTAAATTCAATTAATTAATATCTACTACTAATACACATACTAAAACATGATAAAAATGTCTTATATTAGGAAAATAAAAGTTACAATTTAAGTCATTGCTCATGATACAAAGTCTTACCTAACCTTGTCAACAATGAGGAACAGTGACATATAACTACCTAACAGTAGAATACTTTATAGCCACCAGTTTCTGTTCTGCCCGGTGGATATACAGTATATTTTAAAATCAGACTTGACACGAAATCACAAACAGCACATGAAATAGAAAAAATTGCTTAGAAGATGGCTGCTAACGCTGTGCAAGAGCTCTTGGTTTTCTCTTGTACCTCACATCCCATGTCTACTATAGTAATAAGCAAATTTGCGTGGAAGATTATGAATATTTCAGGTTGTGAAGACTTATTTCTATCTTGTTTCTCCCTCGTTTTAAGCTTGCCTGAAAACTGTTGAGTTTTTTTGATGTCTGTGACTTGACCCGTCCACTACTTGGCAACTATGCTCTAGAACTGTATGAAAAGTGGGTGGTTTTTTTTGTTGTTTTGTTTTTTTTTTTTTACATTACCTTGATGTAAATTCTTCTTTTGCTTTCTGCATTTTTTTTCTCCATAATTTTCAGATAAACTTTGTTACTATTCAAGTATAAACTAAAGTTACCTTTTAGTTCAGCAAAGACCCTGGCGTTCTTGTAGCCTTTTTGCCTATAATATATAGGGTATAACTGTATGTAAAAGCAGCCTTTTTTTTTTTTTTTTTTTTTTACTGATTGAAACTGATTTCATTAACTTTTATGTAGCCTTTTTTAGATTTTAATGCCTTCTAACCAAAAATCGCACCTGTGGGAACTTTTTACCTTCTGTTTGTTTTTCCATGGTATGATGATTATCATATCAAGACAGGTAATTTTTTTCTTTCTTTGTTATTTTAACCTCTATACGGATTTTTTGAAGTTCCTGTTGATTACCTGAAATCTCATTATGTAGAAGTCACAGTGTAAAGATTAAGTAGCTTTAAGGAAGCTGTTTCCTACCTTACATTCTTCCATTACCAATTAAACTGAAATTCTTGCCATAGATTTTTTCATGTGTGGCACAATGTCTTTGTTTTAAAATACTTTTTTTTTTTTTATCAGATCCTTTTTGGTCAGTATTTGTTGCATCTGCTGTCTGGCTTTTAAATCTCAATTAAAAGAACTTTCTAAGCCTATTTTCATTTTATGTCTCAGCATCCTGGTTGCCCTTTGATTAAAAACTTTCCTCTGAGATATCTGTTTGTTAGGGGTTACAAACAGCTTTTTTACAACCAGCCTGATTTCCCACCACTCTTCCACTTCAGCGGTTTTGGCCTTGAGCTGCAGTATGTGGGCAATGAGGTGCACGGAATGTTTGCAAAAAGTTATGTACGCACTAACTTGGGAGAAGACAAGCTGTTCTCTACAGAGCACATTGTGCAATAAACTACGTTGTGTGAATCTTGTCTAATCTTGTGGTCTTTCAACACTACTGCTTGAAATAATTTCTGGTAGCTTAGCCTTTAGGGAGCTTTTTTTTTTTTTTTTCTTCTTTTGAGTCATCTAACTGAGGTTCCTGTGGTGTTAGTTCCAGAAGGAGGATATTGGAAACTTGGACTTTTTGATAGTGGGTTACTATTGCTGTCGTCATCAAACTGTCAATTCCAGTCAGTTTTCCTTTGAGAAATGAGAAACTGTGTGGCCATTCCATTTGGTTGCCTAAAACCATGACTGTAATCATAGTACCTAAGTCATTCTTGGTTTGGTTCCAGACGCTTCATAATACTTCAGCCAAGAAGCATAGTCATGCTTCCTGAAAGCTGCGTATCTACCATTTAGAGAAATAATCTTTCACTTCCACTAGAAAGCTGTTTTGAGACCCCCCTGGAAAAGAGTAATTAAAAATTTTTCATATTCTTTAAGGCATTTTAATGTTTGTAACAATCGTGTAGCTAAATTAATGCTGTTCATTCTTTTTGGCTACATTATTAGTCTAAGAGCCAGGGACACTTCTAGCTCTTCCACAGAAGTCCAGACTTCTTTGTAATTCAGGTTAGCAACCAGTCTCATAATCTTTTAAAGTAATTGAGCTGGGTGGGGTTAAAATGGAGTAGTTTTTAATTCACCCTAAGGTATATACCAGAAGATCTACCTTAAGGTATACCGAACAATACCACATTTGTTTGGGTTGGCCTTTAACCAGAACTGTTAGATCAAGCTTTTAGAAGATTCCCCAGGGGAAAAAGACTCGAGTGGCTTGGAATAAAGCTCAGAGAAGTTATCACTTACCTTGTACCGTGGTTTGATTCCCTGGCTCTGGTGGTTTATGTGAACTTCTCAGTGTTTTTTTCAGCAGTAAATTCTGTCACTTGACTTCTCCAAACCTGCTTTTAATGTCAAGAGTGAAAAGCCAGTGAAAACAGTACTGAAGAAAAAGTCATTAAGCTATGACTTACAGAATAACTAATTCTGTGTTATGCTGATGAAATAAATACTTTCTGAGTAGGTAATAAGTCATGAACTGTGTGGACAAATGTCCAAAGGATGCAGTCGCCTAAAATGACCAGCATTAAAGGACAATGAAAGAATGAACTGACTCATGAAAGGAGAGAAATTGCCATGATGTATCAAAGTCTTCCTGATAGTGAAGTTAACTGTTCCAATTACAGGCTTTAAACACTAAAATCTTGAAGTGATTAATCTAGTAGCCTTACTGATGTTTTAGTTGGAGGTGTACGAATTAGAGATAATGGTCTTTGGTTACTAATTCTGGTAAACGAGATAATGGTTACCTTTTGTGGAAGCACTTATCTGCTGTTAGTAGTGTATGGATGTGTGTAATTTCACTTTCAAGGATTTTTTCTGCTGGCCTGAGGTTGATTTTTAGGGTGACTGAAACCTGTAAGGAGTCCTTTTTTACAGATTTCAGGCACATGACAATAGAGGACTTTGATGACTTGTTTCCTTTTACTACAGGGTTGTAGAGAATGGAAAGAACCCTGCATTTCCTGAGAACTTTTGTTCTTTAGAGGTAAGTCCAAAGACTGCTAAAACAAATGGACTGTCCCTGGATTTTTTTTTTTCATTCAGTGAGCAGAGTTATGACAGTAGGATGCAAAGAGAAGGTCTTGATGGGAAACACTTCACCAGTTAATTTCTGTTTTAGATAGAACATACTTTGTTGCTTCTGTTGATTTTGGTTGAAACCTACTAAACAGAAGTAATTATAAATAGAACAAATGATAAACAGAAGAATCACCTAAATTTAAGTTACAATGATGGAAAGAAATAATTCAAGTAAACATTCTACTGAAGCACTCAGCTGAAGATAAAAATGTATCTGTTGGGCCTGTGAATTTCTTGACAAATTAGAAAGAGAAGTTGCCTTTATTTACTCTTCAACATAGCAGCAAGTTCAAATTAGCCGGGGTTTGTCTAGTCTTGTACTGGTAGTGGTGCTTCTTGAGGTCCACATTCCACGGGTATGGTGAAGCTGTCAATGTTCTAGGTATGCTGGTATAGCCAGTTAAAATGGATGTAGCGCTACGAGGCAACCGAAGTTAATTTTTATGCTCTGTGAACTGTTGGGTGTCTGCCAGTTACCCTTGAGTGGATCTGTGAAAAACCAATGACAAAAGCAAGCCTTTTGTTAGGCAGGCTTCACTTTCTGTGCTGGAGCTGGCAACTCTACTGACAAGTGTTAAAACATACGTTGGATTGCAGACCTTTATTTATATGGCTGACATAATTCAGTTTTTTGACTTTATTCATTTAGCAGGGAGCTGCTTAATTCTTTTCTGCTCACGGACATACCAGTTCTATGAACAAATCGGTTTTGATCCTTCTAAGGTAGCCTGAGGAGGTGTCCCCAGAAATGTTGTCTGTGGAGATGGTAGGAAGAACAAGCCAAGTCATTTGAAGATGTATTTCAACAGTGATGGAATGATAAGAAAGATGCGTCTGTCTCGTTTTTAATTTCTTAACTACTTCTAAGCTACATAGATGCTCCAAAGGAAGCAGAAAGCTTCACCATTTTGACAGCTGGGTTGTAGGATTGACTGAAACAGTGTTTCTTCTTGAGCCCTCCATGCAGCATTAATAAATAATGTTCTTGACATAATATTCTTGTTCCCTGCACTGCTATCTGCTTAGTGTAGTCTGTGACTGAAACAGTTCTGACAGGTGGACAGTTAACTACATGTGGTTTGAATTTTGGTACTATCCACTTGGTCCTCCCTGAATTCAGAGTAATACTCTTGTTTGAACGTAATGAGTTGATTTCATGATATGCCTGAAGAACCAGCACCAAAAGCAGTGCTGGGTTCCTCTGGACTTCAGCTGCATTTGGGTGCATCTGTGCAGATAGGACACTACTGCTTGTCCCTCACGACCCAAAGAATTTCTTTGGCACTTGGCATACACGTGTAAAAATAGCTTTGGGAGAGTGATAATATGGAATGCTGTTGTAATACCTTGCATATGTGCTCTGAAACAGTCACGTCTCTGTTTAGCTGCACAATTTGACTTGTAGCTTACAGGTAACCTTGAACAGATGTTATTTAACAGAAAGTTAGCTATGTTTTCAGGCTAATGAATTCTGAGCTCTATCTTAGTGGAGCTTGAGCTCTAGATAGTTGAGAAAAAAATACCGTGCTCTCGGTATTCTATTTGATTGCTTTGTAAGGAGATTCTATTGTTTTAATGCCCATGTCTCCTGTGCATACAAGACAGAGCTGCAGCTCAGCTGACAGTGAATACCTTCAGTGGCCTTGGGGTATTTTCATTTTTATATAACAGTTCCTTTGCACGCATCTCTGTTAGACGACGGATCCTGACACTTGTTAGAATGCCCTTCTGTTTTGTGGTTTATTAGAAAAAAAGAAATTGCTTCTTTGGGAAATACTGTTGTTTTACTTTCAGTTTTCTAGGAGTCAGACTGCTGCAAAACAAGCTTCTGGTTTGGTGACATTGGGCTAAATTGCCACACTTTAGACTCCCAGAAACACAGTGTCAGTGCTAGTCATCAGTAGTGTAACAAGGGATCTCAATTGTAATCATTGTTATTATTTTCCTACTAAAATTTGATAATTTGTGACATCTGTTTTGTGTCTGATAGTGCTTTGCAGGAGAAACAACCTTGCTAAGACTAAAATGTCAAATTGACAACACTTAGGTTCTTCAAGGGAGCGTGAAGAATGACATACAGTAAAGCTTCATAGGACAAAACTGACTTGTAACTTTTGACTTTGATTGTGAGCACAGTAAATAAACTGAGCTAAAAAAGCAAACGCTGGCCACTAGTTAGGAATGTGTCTCAGGGTGGAAAGTTTTTGGCCGTATCAAGCCCAGTGTGTACGTTTCCTTATTACACGTTTTAAGCTGTGCCTTGCTAAGCGAGTTTGTCTAAAGGAAAACAGAACTAACAAAAGCTTTTACTCACAGGGCTTTTAAAGCAACTCTTTAATTGGAGGGTGGAAGAAGTCCAGTCTTTACTTTCCCCGGTAACTGTGAAACTCTCTTGAAGGACCAGCATAAAGTGACTTTATGATCAATTTTAAGTTTGGCTGATATTTTTTTTTTTTTACTCTTCAAGCCAATGTGTGGTTCTGCATATGCTCTCACTTCTAAAAGTATTGCTGGTAGTTTAGAGGAAGGTTGCCTTTGGGAAGAGAATTTTGATTGAGGGTTGAAAGTAAAATACTTGTGTAGGTTCCCAGGATGTACATTACAACATGATGGGGACATTCAGCTACCTTTTCAGCTTCATATTTTTGATCTTTTTTTAGTATACCTTAGGGTAAACCATCCTGTTCTTTTGGCCCTTAATATGATAATAAAGGAAGCAATAATTCTACTTTTTTTATATGCTGTGGAATTTGCCTTTGAGCAACTTGGATACAGAGTTGATTTAAGAAAACAATTAAAAACTGCTCAAGATGTCAGTATTGCCTTAGCTTACGTGAATTTAAATTGTATAGATGAACTGGAGAGAGTCTGAAGAAAATGACTTGCAGATTTCAGCACTATCTGGATACCATCCCAGTTGTATTATTGGTTGATTTTGATTTAAGAAGCAAGAGCTCATGCAGCAAATAAAATTAACTGTTCTTTTCAAACCAGAAACCCCCTCTTCTTGTGGGCACAGAAAGCGACCAAAGTTTGGAAAACAAGAAAAAAAAATACCATCTTTACTACAAAGTGATAGAAATTTGTAATATGTTTCAAGTTTTCCTTGGAGTTGCAGGTATAAGTACATTTGTATAGTCACTGTCATCTGCTGATAGCTTAGATGCCAGTGATTTCAAGGACAATGGAATTTTGTCATGCTGTGGAGACAAGGTTGGACTGTCTTTAAAAATAAAACAAACAGAAGGTGTTCATAACTTTCAGGTTTTGTCAACACAAATTCTGAAATGTTTGGATAAAATGGTCTGTGGCTTTTTTGAGAAGATAAGTGGTGTTGGGCTCTTAGTTTTTTTTGTGTATGCATACGTGCTGTTAACCATGTGTTCAACAGAAAATGCATTCTGAAATATAGTGATTTGTTGGGTTTGTAATGCTGCTTTTTCACCATATTTGTGTAACTTGATTGTCCATGCATGGGTTTTCTCACAAGTACTATAGCAGAGGAAAGTTGTGTTCAGTACTAGTTTAACAGTGTGCTAAACCCCCAAGAAAAGGTAAGATTTTATTTCTTGGAGAGTACGTAGATATTAAAACCCAACATTTAAGTACTCTCAGGAGAATATTTTCCATGTAGTATGTTACTGATAAAATATTGAGCTGAAGGATTTATTGTATAACTTTTTATTTTACTTTCTCATTTTGGTGTTTGAGTACTAGGCCCCCCTGAGGGAGACAACCTGTTTTCTTAAATTAATAAACTTTAATATAGTTTCTCTTCCTATTACTTAAAACTTTGGCATTGAATCTAATAGGCACGCTGTTAGTGCACTTTTAGTAAGGTGTGGTACTTGCCGTAGGTCTCTTTTTTAATTCTGCCAAGTTGGGTGGTAATTAAATTCCCACCTTATGGCAGTAAATGGAAGCCAAGAAGTTTCCACATTGGTTTGCATATACCAAGTTTCAGGGTGTGTTTTAGAGGCTTGTGGGTGTTCTGCCCTGCTTCCTGTCATGTTGCATCTGGTTTATTAATCAGTAAAGACTTGAATTAATTATCTGCCATGCTGTTCTCCTCATGCGTCTTTTCTTGGATCTGATGCACCTGCGCTTCTGCTGACTGATCCTGCAGTCATCTTGTCCTGAGCTTCTGCTTGGCTCATCGATAGTTTTCTCCTTATGGACCTTGTTTGCCAGCTCCTTCCATCAGTTTAGTGCAGACATTATCCTTCATATATATGTGCATGGCATATTTTATATTCGTAGCAATTAATTTTATAAAGGTTTTTTGAAACTGCAACTCTCACCTGCCTGTTTTGAAGGTATTTCTCAGTAAGTGGTCTATACATTGGTCATCTCCTTAAATTTTTTATTTAAGAATAAAAGAATTTTGTTATTTTTGATGAAGTTTTAAGGTGGACAACTTTTTAGCTGTCTGAATTTAACACGTCTGCTGTTAATATTTACTAAATTTCTCACTTCAATATTTTATATAGTTACCACAGCAATAACATGAATTGATTTGCATTTTGATGGACTGATTGATTTATTTTTTAAATTGCAGGAAATGTATGAGGTTGCCAAGAAACTTTGCTCCTTTTGTGAAGGTCTTGTACATGATGAACACCTTCAGCATCAAGGCTGGGCTGCCATAATGGCCAACTTGGAAGATTGTACATTCTCTTACCAAAAGCTGCTTTTCAAGTTTGAAAATGTCTATTCAAGCTATTTGCAGTCCATAGATGATATCAAGTTGAAACTTACACAGTAGGTTTGCCATTTAATTCAGTCTCAGTCTCCAACATGACCATATTTTAGAGTTATTTCATGAGTGTTGTATGTCTAGTGCTGTAATCAAACCTATATTTTGTGTCATGGAAAACATTCTTTCTGTTTTATGCCAGTTGTTTTTTTTTTTTTAGCTGACTCTTTTTTTGTCTTCGTGGGCACACGGAAACCTATATTGAATTATGTGGAAGATAGGCTAATTAATCAACAACTGTCTAAGAGCTGGAGTCCTTCCAAATGTGCACGAGAAATAACTAGATGATATAGACATTAATCAACATTTTAAAATACATATTTGCATTTCTGAATTAATTTCTTTTTAATACACTTAAGCAGTTACTAAGAATTATGACCTATGTGGAAAGTTTGGGGTGATAACACAAACGTTGGGTGTATATGTATGCCTTTGAGGTGGGGTGAGTGTGTGTGGATATACATGTTTGTGTGTGTTTACTTGTATCCTGCAAACTCTGGATGTTACCTCAAGAAAAGTCTTTTATATCTTTCTGGACATTATAGTATTATGGTATTTCCATGAGTGCTTTGCCTAATAGAATGTAAGCAGATGGATACTTAAAGCATAAATATGTTTTACCATTAAAAAAAAAAAGTTGAACTTCTTAGCTTTTACTGAATCTATAGCAATTATTCAAAATCTGCAAAAGTAGTCAGCGAGAAAACACTCAATCTTTGCTGGTGAGCTATGGTAGCCGTGCAGATTGGAAACATAAAAGTCCCAGTTGTGTGTTTAAGGAAAAAAAAAAAGGCTCAGTTCATAAAATGTTTTTTCACTACATTATAAACCTAAGTTTACGTGGAAGTTTAGAAGAGTTTATATTCAGCAGTGAAAGAGAGCAGAAATTCTAACCATTTTAGCTACTCTCCCATGATGTTGATACTGAACACAGCAGTTTAAGAGGGTGCTTAGCAAATTCATTTTGAAGTCTGCTTGAATTCTAAAATAAGTCGTACTTTATGTTATGGGTAGTTTGTTTTTGTGTCACGCTGGCTTCTAGATACTGATGGTTTTTTCTTTTCACCCTTTTTACAAAAGCTTGGGTTCTGCTGTTTCTATCATGGCCAAGATACCGCTGCTGGAGTGCCTAACGCGACATAGCTACAGAGAGTGTTTAGGAAGACTGGATTCTTCTGCTGAGCGTGGAGGAGCAGAAAGCGAAGAAAATGAGGATGGGAAATCTGCTGAATTGGTGCTTTATCCTGATCTATCTAAAGTGAACAATAAATCAATGTTAGCCTCATTTTGCAAGTCAGTTGAACATTCAGCTTTGGAAGGGACAGATCCTGAAAATGTAAAAGATGAGAAGGAGTCTGGTCAAAATGCTACGGTCCAGGACGACGAAACATCAGTAGAACTGAAAGATGAAGATCAGCCTTCCTTCAATGTGTCTTTGTTAGACTGGATAAATGTTCAAGATAGACCTAATGATGTAGAATCGCTGGTCAGAAAATGTTTTGATTCTATGAGCAGGGTAAGTTGTGGTTTGTTTTTTTTTTAATCAGCTTACATTGCATTGAATGTTGCTGTTTATTTTCCAAATGGTGGTGCTTTTGAAGTGACTCAGTTTTTTGTTTTTTGCCAAGATAACTATCTGAATAGAGACCAAAGCAGAGACTGGGGGAGTCGGGGAAGTATTTTAAGAGTTCTTGAGTGTTTGCCCTTTAGGAAAATGTATCATATTTGTTATCTTGCTTCTTTCTTAAATAGCCATTCATGCTGGAAAGCCAAGACCTTCTTGTAGCATATAAGCAAAGAGACTTTACTTCTATTTCTTCTCAGCCTTATTCACAGAAATTATCCTTATAATGAAAATAAAGGATTTCCTGGACCAAAGTTAATGTCGTTTGTGTTTAAAAATACTCAAGTCTTTATTAAAATATAGCACAAATCCATGTGGTTGATTGTGATAAGTTTACATATCATATATATATGTGTGTGTTCTTTATGAGCTGATACAGATGTGCTCAAAAGAGCCCGTTATGTCAGTTTGTATTTCTGCTGCTGGTAGAATAAAACATTGCTCTCATTCTTTATTTTCTAGATGATTATTATTTTAACCAGTGAGCATTATAACCTTTTAAAAATCCTTTTGCCTAGAGATTTCCTTCCTTTTTTTGCTTTCATTGTAGCTTATATTTCTTACATTGTCTAGCCTTGTCTGCATATATATCAGTTTATACTATTACAACTCAATATACCTTAAACAAAGAAAGCAATTTCTATGGTCTAACACTTTATTTCTTCCATAGGGTAGGACTGAAAGGCTGTCTCTTATGGCTAAACTCTGTCTGTTGTAGGGAACATGCCATGGTCAGTTTGGTACATGTTTTTTTTAATTCTGTCTTAGAAGTAGTTGCAGAATTGAGCTTAATATTAAGATTTGCTTAAGATTTTAAGCTGTCTAAATTTTAGGAGTACAGAAAAGGTTAAGAGGAAGATTGGACTTCACAAGTTTTTTACTTTAGCAAAAACAATATTCCGTTTTGTGTGTGAAATACTTAACTGATGAAGTCTGAAACAATCCTCTGCCCTATTTATTCAGTAATGCTACAAAGTACTTTCTACTGGTTTCAAACATGAGTAACAAAACCCAGTAGTTTGATTGCAAGCTAATAAATTCACTTTCTACATAATAACAGGGCACATATAATCCCTGAAAAATCAGTATTTTAAGAGCTGGGCATTAAACAGTTGCTTCCATATAAATTATAGTGACATCAAAGAAATAAAAAAGCCACTTCAGTTAAATATGTATTTTACCTAATCAGCTTGTAGTCTTACCTGACATACGTCAGATTTTAGAGAGGCTGTCTTGTGATTATGTCCTTTTCTGTCTCTGCCTTATATAAGACTGGTCAGAAATCCTTTGTTTCAGATCTTGTAATTGTTTTGTATCTTAAGATGATTTTTGTAGGGGAAAAAAATGTGATTGCTCCAGCAAAAATGAAGTTTCTTTTTGTTTTCTTGGCGTAAGTAGAATTGGCAGGTAGAGAAAACACCTTAGTTGGACTATGCTGGCCCCCACCAGAAGAGCTGTGATTGATCAGTCTTGATCTATTTTGGTTCACAAGAAACTCAAAGCTTTGAAGCAATGTGATAATTCCTAGTTTTCCTTAGGAAAACATGTATTTATACCATTTTGATAGCAGCACAGACAAAGGATTGAATCTCTGCCTACCATTGATTTAGAATTAGTTTGAAAACACAATTGACCTGTAGCTGAAAAGCAAAAGAAAATAGTAAATAAATATCTTGCGATACAATTGTTATTTTAATGTTTACTTGAGGTGACACTTGCACATAGCAAGCTAGAATAAAATGACATCGATTTTGTTTTACTGCTTTTCCTACATTCTCCCCACACCCTTTCCTTCTCGGAAATACAACCGGTACAAATGGTTTATGATTGTAATTCTTATTTGAAATTCTGACTTCAGGTAAGATTTTCATAAAAGTGTAAAGGATCAGAGTATGAGCTTTATACCTTTGATACTGGTAGTCTTGGCAGAACTGGTGTGTTATACCAGGTGCTGCTCAGGATCTGATTCTTCTGGCCGCTGGGTGTTCCTACAAAATGGCAGAAACGTAGGCTGGAGTAAAAGCAATGGGTAAGTAGGAGCTAAGCAGATGTTTCTGTTAAGTGCTATCGTAGTGACTTAAAAGCCTAGAAAAGAGAGAGACTTCTAAAGGTGAGCAGAACAATATTATCTACCAGTGAAAGTAGAGCTGAGTGCTACAGAAGCAATTAGGTCGAAGACAGGATGAAATGAATGGATAGAAGAAATAAATGACAGGGTGGAATGAGAGGAATAGACGTTCTTTGTAAAAAGAGATCAAACACAATTTATGAAGGTAAAAAAGGAAAAAAAAACCAAACAAACCACACCATATTGTTCTTTGGTGTTTTGTCTGCTAAAAACTGTTCTGGATGCTGCAGTGGAGTAATTCAGGATGCCACAGGGGCGTAATTCTGAATAGAATGGCAACAAAGATGATCCTATAAAAACAATCCAGTTTAATCATGTGGGCTGTTTTTATTCCTAGTTCTTGAAGATAGACAAGTCACTTGAGAAAGATGAAGATTCGTAAGACCATAACCAACTAAAAATCAGCTTTTGCCATTTTCATAGAATGTTTGTGTTTGGTCACATTAATAATAGCATTTATTATTTATTGTGAAAAGTTCTGGGCTAATTACCACGTTTTGGTACTTCTGCTTGTGGTCTTTTTGTTTGTATATTTGTTTTGGGGGTATTTTTGTTTGATGAGAAGGAAAGACCCATGCTATATTGTTGTCCCTTAATTTGTAATCCTTTTCCACTTCAGTTTGTTCTCTCTATACCTGGGGGGGGGGGGGTGTTCCAGAACAAAAAATTGCTGGGTGTGAAAGCTTTTATACAGTTAAATAATAGACTGAGGGGAACATAGTACTTTTCTTTATGTTAATATTGAGTCATATAGGTGCGTTCTCTTTTGAGGGTTAGTTTATGTGCTCTGTAAGTAGCATAAACAGTGCATGTTGATGAAGGAAGCCAGTGCTGTGATAGCTAGTATGACCTCGAAGGATAGTCTCCTTTTCTCTTGATTCTCATGTAATAGATGGCAGACCATAATCATTTTGCTTAAATTTGGACAAATTTGTTCATAATCTGCTAACACCTAATGACTTTTACTATGTTCCTAACTAATACACTCTAAGTTTAGACTGAACTCTGTCCTACAGAAGCTGTTGCAGTTACTCATGTTGTTTTTTAGAACTACGGAAATACAGACTCTAATTTATTACACCACTCCTACAGTGAAACTTGGAGACCCGCCTTTAACATCTCTGGACATCAGTAGCCTCTTAAAGTTTCAAACACTTTTTTTCCTGTATAATGCCCAATGAAGGAATATGGTTAAATAATTTTTTATAATGTGGTTTTGTTAGAGAAAATATTAGCAAACTATAACAAGTATGTTATTTTTCCATAGCTTGTTTTCCAATACTTGGAACTGATCTGCTTGTTTAAAGAATCAAATAAAACATTAATTTAGTGGGAAAAGGCTAATGGGTCTTGCAGCATTTTCCTATCACCCTCCCCACTGGGCTTTCCATTGAGTTCCATGTAGACTTGTGTCTTAGCTTTAAACTGCCTCTTCCCCCTGCACCCTGCCTTGTCCCCTCAACTAATGTCCCTTCCTCTTATAAGGATCCCAATTTCTATGATGGTCTGGCTGGAATACTTCAAAGAAATTCATGCTTTGGTGTAAAATCCACAGACTCATTAACTCAGAATTCTGAAACAAATGACAGATGTATGCCCACGTTAGATTCATTCACCTTATTATTTTTCTTGTTTTATGTTAGAAACTGATTTAGCTAGTTCACATCACCTTTCAGTATGTCAACTACTAATAAACTTTTATTATTTCCCTTATTTTCTGTTTTTATTTTTTAGCTTGATCCAAGGATCATCCAGCCCTTTCTGGCAGAATGTCGCCAAACTATCGCCAAACTAGATAATCAGAACATGAAGGCTATTAAAGGCCTTGAGGATAGGCTCTATGCATTGGACCAGATGATAGCAAGCTGCAGCAGACTGGTGAATGAACAAAAAGAACTTGCTCAGGTAGTACACAGTTGTCTGTGCAACACTGGGAAGCTGGTAGTTTTCTGATGTGTTTGTACGCTGTTAAAGATTGCAGTGAAACAATTGCTTGACTTAATGCGGGATAGTTTTCAATGTATCACACTGGAGATGCTCAAAAAGGTGCTATATTCATAATAATCTGTCATTGTATTGGTAGTTTATATGTCTTGTGATGATGTTTTCAGCTCCTGAGTCCAACTGCCACATTAAATACTACTTATAAAACATCAGGCTAGCTGCGAATGCAACACTGGGTGGTGGACAGCACCGGAACTTTACATATATATTCATATATTAATTATACTTATGCCACTTCTTCAATTAATTAAATGTTTGTGTTTAAACAAGTGGTTAAGTGTTCTACCAGATGCTTTTACTCCTTGATTTTCATATTTGAGCCTTAGGAAGTATTTTCATACGAGTTTTAGCAGTTTGGATGCTCTTTGGAAAAAAATCGACACTTGCAAGACAGTGGAGCTGATATCATGTTAACTCACTTAATGATAGTCTGGTCAGAAATCTAAGAAGAATGGTGAAGTGCAAGGGTTTTAATGGTATTTGATACTATAAATGGGGACTTGTGTATTTTTAAAGGTAGTGATGACAGTTTGTGTGATAAGTGTTAATATTAAGTGTTATCGGGGAAAAAAAAAAAAAGATACAATTGTCTTTTACATCGCACCTTCCAGCACTGAACTGTTTCTGTTCATAAAGAGATTAAGTGGAGATGCTTTATCGAGCAAGGATGAGGAACATCTCGGTGGTATGAATCCCATTGGCAGTATTTCTATTGGAAGCTCTAGGCTTATTTTCCACAAACTGGAAAAAGCTGATGTTCTCCAGAATTTGAGTTGACTTTTTACTCCAACCTTTGTTTCATTATTAAAATCAAACCAAACTTATCCCATGGAACAAAGTCATCTGCTGTTAGGAAGTCTCATTGCTTCTTCCTGGTCCTGCCTTAAGAGTTCTTCTGCTTCCAGCCAGCCTTTGCAATTAACTGATCACTAAACAGCCTTTTCTATTAAAAACTAATTCCTGAGTTATGTCGTTGAACTGTTGGTCTCCAGCCTCTAACATTTACTATGGAAAGCTACTTAGTTAAATTAAAAGACTATTTTTCTGTGGAAGCTCAGATTTGTAATGTGAGCATATAGAACTGTGGTCAGTAGGTGGCATTATGTAATAAGAGTATTCCTCAAAAAATTTGGAGCCTCTGTAATCTTTCAGTGGGATTCTGCCCAATAGCTTATCCTTTCCAACATTTTCTTGTTTCATTTATTTTTTTAATTTCCCTGTTAGTACTATAGCTTTCCAAACATTTTGTTACATCCAAATGCACTTCCATCAGTTAGGTTCATAGAAGTGTCACTCTTCTATTAGCTATGTTAAATATAGTCAAAAAAACTTTGGCAGATGGCCTTCTGGGTTCTGGGCTTGTTCTTTCACTTGAAGTTGTTGGG
>JAVSBS010023051.1:46468-66516 GCA_033124195.1 Coracias cyanogaster
TTTTTCAGAACTTCCCCCTCTCCTCCATGAACATACATGAAAACAAAAATACTAGAGAGGAAATTGAAATACAATAGTCTGGGACACATAGATACTATATAGAATCTATTCATCTGGAAGTGTAGACACTGTATGGGCTGTTGATCAGCTTTTAAAAAGCTATTGTACACAAGATTGTTGACTATTGTGCATAGGACAATATACACACTCTTATATACTGTACTTTTCTCCCTGATTCTTGTTATATCAAAGAAAACCTTAGACTTATGGTTTATAGTGATTCAGAGTCTTCTCAGCTGTTCAGTCCACCACTGACTGCCTTCCGTGTTGATTGTTTGGACTTCAATCTAAACTGCTTTTAAATATTCTTCGTTGTTGCTTCTTTGATTTGGAAATGGTCACTGGGAAAAATTCATAACGGCATTTTCATACCTGTTTTCCAGAACCCTTCTTAGTTTGACTGTGATGCTCATGTCATGAATCCTGTCATCTGATCAGGGATAGAAATGCAAGAACTTGTGAGAACAATTGATTATTTAGGTCTTTGATTTCTCTGCAATTTATTTGGGTTCTCCCCTGCTCTTTTTTTCCCCCCCCCCCCCTCGTTCAGAGACATGATATGAATGTGGACAAAGTCAAAGCTAAAATTGGTAGGTTTGGGTATTATATCTCACCTGTTGAACATGGTGGAGACAATAGCCTGGCACAGGAGTTGTTACACCAGTAGCCCCCCATCTTCCTTGTCTTTTCTGTGTACATGTATGTGCACCTGCTTTAATCAGCCATCTAACCTGTGTTTATCTCAGGCAGTCCATCTCCCTCTTTTGCCCCCCACCCTTTTAGGGTTTGCCTGTTACCATGCACAGCAGATAATTCTTTGACATCACCAGCTCCTACGCACAAATAAGATGTCTAGCTGCAATCTTGGCTCTCCAGATGAATTAGTTTCATGTGTGAATTTCTTTATGCAAGAAATATATTCTTAGCCCACACTAGGACTGAATATGCTCTAAGTTGATGTTAAGTCTTGCACAGGCCAGAAGTTGGGTTGATTCCCAGTAGCTGCTTTTCTGCTGTGTTAGCTTTTCTGATTTTTCACTGACGTTTTGGTTAGTTGTGTGAGGTTCTTACAGGCTTGTGTTGGTAGCTGTTTGAGAGGGAAATACTGAGTAAGATTTATTTGGACTGGACTATAGAATGAAGAGAAAGCAGCTTTAACACTTGACTCTATGTAGCATTTTGTTATACTCCTCAATAGTTACATAAGTATATTTAAATGCTTGCATTCTTACAGAGAAGATGGAGCACTTCTGTACTTTTTGATCATCACAAAACTCATGTAACAAACGTCTCTTTTCCCCTAGGGATTTTTGGCTAATCAGAAGAGAGCTGAGAACTTGAAAGATCCTTCTGTGCTGCCTGACTTGTGTTTGAGTCATGCAAATCAGCTGATGATTATGTTAACTAATCACAGAAAGCTGTTGGATATTAAACAGAAATGTACCACTGCCAAACAGGAGCTTGCAAATAATCTACAAGTCAGACTGAAGTAAGTTATAACTTTGCAACTTCATATTACTTCTACTTGGATTGAAGCTGTTTAATGAATGTGCGTCTTCAGAAGATCTTTGGTAATACATAGAGTTTTTTCATAAGGGGAGAGAAAATAATAGCTGGATTCCTTCAGTTTGTATATGAAGTTATTTGTAAGTGTGAAACAAAATATTTTTAAGAGAAACTTTTCTTAGAGTTTAAATGGTCTTCATATCAATAAAACAAGATCCAAGTACCTTCAGTCCCCTCTCTTCTCACCAACCTCAGAAGCCATCAGTGTCTCACTTTAAAATTTGGCTGGCAAATATATTGGTGTTTTCAAAGGATTACAATAAGCTGAAGTGAGACACTCTTCAGTAGCTCGTGGTCACATCAAAGCAGAAAAACTTGCCAGTAGTCTGATTACCAGTGGTTCAACGAAAAATAATGGAATCCAGTTGCTGCCAGTAAAAATGGCAGTTTTACGTGTAAGCGTCATTACTGTATAACATGGAAAGCAGTAAGTAATGTATATCGCTCAGTGGGAAATACAGGTTTTCACACTACTGCACTTAATTACTGAGCTCTAGGTAACTTGTCAGATACATAGGAAATGTATACAAGATAGCAGCTAGTAATTAGGCGACATTGTGGCCCTGTGTTAGACTTGCCCTCTGGATAGCCATCAAATAGATCTTTTTTCCTTTATCTTTTTTTTTCTTCTTGAAGAGATTGCAGTTTGATAGAAGAGACAGGTGCAGAAAGATGTAAAGCAGAATCAGCAGTGTACCAGTGACAGAGATCCTGTTGTGTTTGTAAAATAAATTACTGCTAGGTAAAGAGAAATGTGCATTTGTCTGTGCATCTGCTCTTAGCCCAGTGAAAAGGTGACCTTTTTTTACACCTTCTTTCACTGTAGCGGGTGTTTAGGGAGAGTACATAAAACCTAGGTGGCCATAAGTGTCAGTTTAATTTCCTGTTTTTTAAAGTATTTGTGTAGTATACACTTAATTCATGAGTTATTAGAGGAAAAGACTTGCATCCCTTTGTAAGATTAAGCTAGTGAGGTGTGGAGAGTGAATGTATTGAAGATAGATCTGAAAAGAAGAATAAAGCACAGATGCAAAAAAAAAAAAAGCAACCCTCTTAACAAAGAAACAAAACAAAACCAAAAAACAGACATACAAAAAAATCTGCTCTATTTTGTGTCAAGCCAAAGGTGGTTCTACCCTGTCTCCAGTAGCAGTTAGTAGAAAATGATCATCATGGACATCTAACAATGTAGAAAGAACATAAACTTAACTATATGTAAATACTCTTAGAGAATAATATTGTTACCTGATCTAGAAGCAGCTTTTCTGGTTTTTAATTTGCTGATGGATGTTTTTTTACCATGAACTGGTCCCACTTCTTTTTGAATCCACAGACTCCTATTTTTTGCAAGTCCTGCAACTTAACTGGATGTTGTGTGGAAAATGTTCTTCCCTTTGTGTTTTGAACTGGGCACTTGGCTTTGTATAATGTCCTCTTCTTATTTCTTACTACTTATTACTATGAGAAAGCCAACAGTGCATGTCTTACAGTTACTCTGTTGGTATGTGTTCCAAGTTCCTTAACGGTGACCTGTTTGCATTTGTTGTTTCACTTTTACTTCACTTTTGCCAATAAAAACAATTTATTTATTTTTCTTGTGGGGAATACCTCTACCTTACGCCTTCTCTGCTGGCAAAATTGCTGAAATGTTTCCCTTCATCTTTTCAGTAGTTATCCTGTGATTTTAACTATTCTGGTGGCTATGCTTGAAATCAATGTATTGATTGTATCAGTCAAATAACTGAAGATGTAGTTGCAAGGTGTGGGAATTTGTATGTTACAGGGCCTGTTATTTGTACTGTGTGAGTAAATGGTATGAACTTTCCCAAACAGCGTTCGGATTTTATTTCTTTGACAGTATTCCTACCCTTAATATTTCTTGCTAGTGCTTTTCAACAAGTATTTTTAAGATCTATAAACAAAAAGTAGTCTTGGCTTTGCTCTGGATGTACCAACTTTAATTCTTCTCGAGAAAGTCACATTATGATTCCTCCTAAGGTTAGGTGTGCTAAGAGCATTACTTGCCAAAAACAGTACCTTGACTGAAATGGTGAAAAGCGTTCATTTTTTGAGCACTGCTACGGGTATCTTACTGTGAGAAGTTAACGGGGAACTGCAAGGTGACAACTGAATTCTGAATTGCTTGGTACTTCCAGGTAGCCTGTTGTTGTCCCATATAAAATTACGGCATTGTTCCATTCATCCAGACATGTTGCTAATTGTAGTGAAACTTAAATGCAGAAAAGATGACTAAGTTGTTATCTTCTAAAGTGTAACCTACTTTTGTAGGTGGTGTTGTTTTGTAATGCTTCACGCTGACCAAGATGGAGAGAAACTACAAGCGTTGCTTCGTCTTGTAACAGAGCTCCTAGAAAGGGTCAAGGTTGTAGAGGCTCTCAGTACTGTTCCTCAAATGTACTGTCTAGCTGTTGTTGAGGTTGTGAGGAGGAAAATGTTCATAAAACACTACAGGGAGGTAAGTAAGGAAAACTTCAAAACTAAACCTCTGTGTCAATGTATCAATTAACAACTGACTACGTATTTTCCCTTCCGCAGTGGGCAGGGGCTTTAATAAAAGATGGGAAACACCTCTATGAAGCTGAAAAGGCAAAAAGGGAATCTTTTGGTAAATTGTTCAGTAAGTACTTTCTCTTCTGTGAAATCAGAATTGTGGTTAAGTATGACTTTGGTCTTTGTAGTTAAAATACTTTCATTATGTTGTAGTTTAAATACCTGCATATATATATATTTTTTTTTTTTTTTTACTTAAATTGGAAATGCACACAGTGTGCCAGATAGTCCTGTTATGAACAAAATATTTTTCTATTAATTTTTCTACTAAGCAACTTATAGATTATCCAAAGCGTATATAGATCATCCAAAATACTGCAGAAGTTCTTGTAAAAGATCAGTTTTCTAATTATTACTTTTCAGTGCAGTTTCTGTTTGAACATGCTCTGCAAGCTTTACTCTTCTTTTCAATAATACTTGTAAAATAATTAGTGAATATTTGGGTATTGCTGTGACTTTCTCTGTACTGCTTCAGAAAAAAACAAGAAAGCCCCACATCTAAAGACCTTGACCAGAAGTTAAAAAAAAAAAAAAATTAAAACAAAGTTGCTGGTAAAAGAAATCTGATTATTTTTTTCATTTTTTTTTTTTTTTTTTTTTGGCTAATTCTGCAACTTCTGTTCTGAATGAGCTGCTAGAATAAGAAAATTGAGCAAAAGGTTCTCAACATTTTGGAAAGGAGATTAGCGAGAATGAATTAGCAATGAAAATTTGGAAAAGGAACTGAGGCTGTTGCAGGGTGAACATAAGCAAAAAGAAGCTTCGATGAAGTGACAAGTTCTGCTTGGGTGGTGGATTTTGTGTGAGGTTCTGTGGTCACTTGCAATTTCTATGTAGTTTAGAAATGGCATCATTACACTTTGAAATTTAGTTTATCTTTAAACTGCAGTAGCTTAATTGTTTTCTCTTGAGGCATTGTTTGTATGTTCCATTTCTTTCTTTTAAATAACCATTTTTTCTTTGCCTAGGGAAGTCTTTTCTAAGGAATCGTTTGTTTAGAGGACTTGACTCCTGGCCTCCATCCTTTTGTGTATGTACTCAGTATATTTTGGGGGTTTATTTCATTTTCGTGAACAGTACTTTCATAAATTAAAAGCCTAATTTTAGTCCATTCAAGCTATATGCCTGTCACATTGCTGTGACACACATGAAGAAGCTGGGAGCTAGTGTTCTTTGCTATTTCAAGTGACCTCTGTTGACATTGGTTCATAACTTGCAGTGTGGCAGGAGAGGAAATGTCAACTCACTACTCCTATTTAACAAGGAGTCTGTGGTATTGAACAAAAAATTGCTGTAAATGATCAGAAAGAAGGAAACCAAGAAGAATAATTTGTCATCATCTCTTCTAAATACCAGAGCCATAACATTAATCAGGTGGTAAAAGCATGTAAAAGGTTTTCATGGTTTTTTTAATAATCACTGGATGAATGGAAAAGCATTTTTGTCTCTATTGGCTGATAAGATGAAGGGGTGAAAAAGTAAAGCTGTAATAAAGCTTTGCGTGTGAACTTTGGTATCATACGGCTTGGTTAATTCCAGGGAGATAACTCTTCCAGATTCTAACGTTGCCATCTCACATGGCCTCATTTAACCTTCTCAGGTTCTCCTTTTAAAAAGGATACTTGGAAAATAAGATTTCTACTCATTTCAGTGTTCTGAGTAGTGAACTGAATTAATACTTGACTGCATGTTTAGCAGCACAATAAATAAAGCTTCAGTGCCATCTGTTATCTCTTAACTTTTTAAACCCATCCTTAATGTTTATGAAGCTTGGTAATAGGGAGGAAGCTGGACTAGGTGATTATAAGTCCCATCCAACTGAAATACTCTATTCTACTGCTGCCCAAGGCACTAAGGATAGAGTTAGTGACTATAAATGTAAATGACTTTTTTTTTTTTAGAGGGGTGGGGCCAGGCATCATAGAATCATAGAGTGTTTCAGGTTGGAAGGGACCTTAAAGATCATGTTTTGAGAGAGAATTCAGTTGAACACCAGCTTTTCTGTGTTATTAATTAAGCTCTTTTTAATCCTTCCTCAGTTATCTTGATACTCCGTACCTTATCAATGTGTAAATTCGTTTCTTTTTTTAATACAGACACGAAAACCTCGCAGATTTGACAGTGAGCTTCCAGATATCTCATTAAGTGACTTGCAATTTTTGCAGTCTTTTTGTCCTTCAGAAGTACAGCCGTTACTCAGGTAAAGCACCTTTTGAAACTGTTGTGGAAATAGCTTCCTCCTTGTCCCATCCCTTTCAGCTCCTCTCCACCCTGTTCATTTTTCGTAAGGAACAGACAAGGATATTTTTTTAACTGATAAAATCCATAAGTAATGGTCTTCACTGACTTAATGCAATTACATATTATTGATATGCTTCATGTACTCAAGCCTGGATGATTTGAACACTTGTGTTCTGTATTGAGATGTAAAGGATCTTGAGTGTTCCTCTGAGCTGCATCACAGCTAAAAGCCAAAAAAAATTTGTTGTCAATTTTAAACTGAAATAAACTCATAACTTTATTTTGTCAGATCAAAATTGGATTGATTTTTGTTGTTGTTGTTGTTATTATTTGTTCTTTAAGGGATGTTCTGGAGGAAATAAAGTAAATTTCTGTAGCCCAGCATGAGATCACAGAGATCTCATGTATTCAATTATTGCTTTTTCTCTGACAGACTGCTTTTACCAAAAAGTGTATTCTCTAAGTGCCTCTGCTATCTCTGGAAATCCATCATTTTGAGCAGAAGCTCTGGAAATCCATCATTTTGAGCAGAAGCTCTATTTCCATGATTCTTATCTCCAACAAGGAGGAAGACATGTAGACAGGAAGGCTTCTGTTTGTCTCACAGGCAACTTGACAGGATTAATTTCTTTTCTAGAACTTGGAGATGTCTTTATGGAGAAGTTGACTTAGAGTGAGCTTTCAAACTCATATGTCTTAAACCTCTAGCACTCAGAGAAATGCCAGCCAAGATAATGGGCAAGAATTAGGCAGTAGCAAGTTCTGTGTGAGGTTCCGTCTAGGAGAGGAGATCTGTTATCAGTATGACCACAATCAGATGCCACATGTATCCATCATCCTTCTCCTGGAAGAGATCTGCAGTTAGAGATGTGCTTTTATTTTCCATTTCCTTCAAGTCCACAATCCCACAAAGGATGGTAGGTAAATCCAAAAGGATGCTCTGCTCTCATCTTTCAGGTTCACCATCAGTATCAGCTGATACCTGTTATTACTGCAGAGTGCAGGAGCTGAATTCACTGTTTTTCACCTATATTTTGTACTGGCATTCCTTTTCATTCAGAATTCCTCCCCATCCTCTGTGGTATTGCTGCTGCAATTAACAATAAGTATTATGAGTTCAGTCTGTTTGACATTGGGCTTGCCCTAGATAGTGATATATTTGATGTACCCTTTTAATTTCTCTTTCCTATATTCTTAGGCTTGCTCCTCAGTGATCCTGCAGGAAAAAAAGTGCAAACTATAGTATCATATTGCTGATATTTGCCTGATTTTGGGGTTTGGGAGACTTTTACAGTTTGGATTGAGTTCAGGAGGAATCTTGCCTTGCTATTGTCAGAAACCCAATCACTAACCCAAGTTGTTTTAGTTGGTCCAAATTGCAGTGACATGGCTTTCCACTTGATGGCAACAGAGGTGGGATTATGTCATGTTCCTCCTGGTTTCTGGGCTCATTTGGTGGAAATATTGATGATAGTGGTAGGCTTGCAACTCAAGTGGGCGAAGCTGCCACACACCTTGGTGACACTGAGCTTCAGAAGAAACCTTAGAGCAGTACTTCCTTTGGTATTTTCATTTAACATCTAAAGATGTCAACGTATGATAGCCAAACTGAGACCCAGCAGAAAGTCCTTTTCTATCAGCGCTGAACCCCTGAGCTGCATAGTTAAAATAATGCTTCTATTTACTTACAGTACTTCAGTCTTCTGAAATTATACGTATGAGCAATTATTAAAATCTTAATTCTACAAAAATGCAGTAGATGCCACTTGCCTTATATATTGAATAAAGAATGCAAAATACACCGAAGTGTAATCTGCTTTTGTTATATTGTTGGTCTAAATAAACTCCTGCTTCGTGATTTCAGTGGAGCTATTCCTGAAAAAATTAAAAATTCTGGATAAACGAACTCTCAAGAAAAATCAAGTACGTGTTGCTTTTCCAGAGGTTTAGAAAACTCGCCATTGAAAGCTTATCTTGCAACACTTGCAGTATGATCACGACACTTTAATCAGCCTTTTAATTTAGGTTACCTATCATTAAAATAAAATAGCAGAGAATTAATAGCTACTTCAAAGGCAGAGCTGGATTGGAAAGAATCCAGCTGGAGAGAAGAATAGAGTCATTTGCAAACATAAGTGCTTCAATTACAGATCTAATCACTATCAATTCTCTTCTATTAATGTTACTGTAACTCTAGGTACTACTGGTAAATGTTTTCCTCGGAAGGAAAGACTCACATATTACTTCCCCATCGTGTTTATCATTATCTACTCCTTAAAAATCTCTCAAGTTCTCATTTTAAAACATAAATACCAGGTGCTCTTAGTGAATTTTTCATGTAAAATACCTCAGATTAAGAAAGTACAAGCCTTTTATGGAGGGAAGCTTGCTCTTGTTGGTATATACATATAATAATTTAATATATCTGAATATTAGAGTAACAATGTGGAAAAAAATTAATCCTATACTGTTTTTAAGGGTTCCCATACTTTGTGACTTTGAACCTCTTCACCAGCATGTACGTGCTCTACATAACCTGGTAAAGGCAGCACAGAGTTTGGATGAAATGTCACAAACCATTACAGACCTGCTGAATGAACAAAAGGTATTTTTTTTTGCTTTTCTTTACCAAGAAAAGAGTATTCTTTTCAAGAGAGTTGAATATTAATACTGTTTTATCGACCGCTTCAGAAAGAATCTTTGTTTTTCCAGATTAGTTGGTCTCATAATTGCATAATAATTTCCTTTCTACTGACATACTAGTAAATACACTGAGACCTTTGAGCTCTTTGAGTCATCTAGAGAACAGTCAAAAGATACTGAATATCTTCTAAATATTTAACAGATGCTTAAATTCCACAGAAACTGTAGAGTTATTCTGTTAAATTTTTTTTCTGCCATTTTCCAAAGCTTTTGTGTGCACAATGTGTTCATCTCGCCTTTGTCGCTTTAGTTTGTATTTAATGTAGTTGTTACTTCTCTGGTTTTTTGCATTGCTTCTGAAGTCCTTTTGGCACAAGCAGTTAAGGAGGGTTTGGAGCCATGGTTGGTTGTCCCCATTGGCCAGAATCTTGGTGTGTCACCTACTCGTTTGTTGCGTTCCTGCTTTTTGGGGAAGGGAAGAAAATATGCGCAGTCTTTTTCTTTGAGAATAGAAGGAGCAGATGGCAAAAAGATCTCTTCCTAGTTTCACTCTGCCTGTCAAGCAGATTCTTTCCCCTAGAAACTCTGTTTCTGCCAATCACTTTTGGTTGCTTCTGTGCATTCAGCCTCTAACTTTCCTAATACGCTAAATAAAGTCCTTTCAGCTTCTGACTGTGGCTTGTCCCAGTGAAACTCTGGGTGAATTTAGCAGCGCTTAAAATTTGATGTGAAGTTGCCTGCTTCAAACTGGGCTTCGCTAAAGAAAAAAGGTTTATTTTGTGGGACTCCTTGTTATCATCTACAGTGTTAAACATTTATATGCACTTTGACTAGAAGCATCTTCTGTAACTGCCAACGTTATGGAAATGTACAATTTTGAATTCACGAGTTCCTGCTTAAACCAGGTGGTGTGAAGTCCTCTATCTTCTTACTCCTCTGGGACTCGAACAAGAGATTGGCTGGAAGTCTTTCATTTATGTAAAATACAAAATCTGGGCTGCCCTTTGTTCTGAAATACAGACAAGGCGTCATCTGTGTCATTAATGTAATTTCTTAGCTCTTTTCTCTCCTTATAAAGATTGGTTTTTATATGAACAGCCATTAAGAGTAAGGGCCTGACCATTGTATTAGCCAACAGAATGGCTAAGAGTGGTGCGAATTTTGTGAATTCTGGGAGTTTTCTGAACATGCTCTGAAATACAGAAGCCCAACCCCAACTTGGAGCATCCTGAATTTTTTCTTATAAGAAACCAAGATAGTTACAGTGAAATTTTTCACTAAGGCTTGCAATGTCAGAAGAGTGTGAAATAAAAAAGTAAGTTTTAATTCAAAATATACATAATAACAGTATAAAAATAAACAGGAAAGCTGCTGTACTTTTTCAAATCTTGATGCTTTGCTCTTTTTGGTTCGTACTTGCTTATCTGAGAAATTTTTGTCAGTATTTGTCCACACAAAAAAGACATTTGCCAAATTAGGAGAATCTGTTCTTCTCAGTCTTCTCCTTTGCTCTGCTTTGACCAGTTTGGATTCTTGGCTGACTCAGAAATGTCAAGTGCTTAGACAGATTTGGATAATTGTCTCTTTCCTTAGAGTAAATTGCATTGCACACAGTCAGAGCTGGGCCACTCATGATGTCATCTTGAAAATGCCCATCTCTGTGTGTAATTTCAGTGATTCATTTGAACTCTTTTTTGGAATTGAAGCAGATAGATCTTTCAGAGATTTTTTTTTTTTCCCCTTCTCGATGACAGTACTCTTGTTTTTACTTGAGGATAGATACGAGGCCGTTCTCCGCATTGCTTTGTTCCACAGGTGATCTAGAAGTGTTTTTTAAACCATGACACTTTCGCCCGTTCTTTTTTTGTTTGTTTGTTTTTGCACAGGATTACTGAAGAATTTGAAAATGTTTTTTTTTCTTGTCCTTAGTATTGCTGGGATTTTACAGGATATAATTAGAAGGATTAATAAATATTTGATAATAGTCCTTAAGATGCCTACAGCTTTGTTAACCTACACATTGCGTTGGTGAGCTGTGAGATATCGTCCCAGCTTGGTGCAGAGTTGGCGATGACTGTGCAAGCTGCCCATATAGCAGCGTGTTGCTCTTGTTAGTTTTTTGATAGTTCCTTTAGGCAGGAGAGAAAAACTGTGGCTGTAGACAAGTAAGCAAAGAGCAAGCAAGAGAGGCGATGCAATGCCTTACGGGGGATGTTAGTGGCATTGCTTTTTAAGTGTCTCAGTAACTCTTCATTATTTCAGCTTTCCAGTTCATAGAACATTAATGATGATATGCTTCTCTATCTATTATCTGATTATTATATTTTTTTAGTATTACATCAGAGTAGTTAAAACATTGATGCGGATTTTTAATTTGTTACTACTTTGAAATTTGTTTTCCCTTTTTAAAGCTTTCTGCTTATTCTTTGTAACTTAATGGTCTCACAGCAAAGCTACTGCTGTGTCCTCTCGTTGTCTGTATTATGGAAAAATTTAAGCAGATCAGTGATTGGGTTAAAGATGTCCGGGAGAAAGTTGCGGTGCCCGTAGGAGGCAGGTAAGATGATTAAGGTGTCCTCTCCACAGTTAGTAGGCAATTAACGTATGCAATCCTTTGATATTAAAAATTCCTCTTAGAAGCTGACTTTTCGAATCAGCTTATGAGTCTACCACTTCTAGCTGAGTTTGAAATTCAAACGCTTCCAAGAATTGCCCCATTCTCTGACTGTGTTCGTTGTGGTAACGTGACTAGAACAAGGCATGTAATCCAGCAAGACCTGAGAACTTCAAAATTAGCTCTGCTTCTCTGTCTCTGCTTTCTGTTTTTTATTTGCTCTTGACTCCTTTTTCTTTGTCATCCCAGGAATTATAGTGTATGGCATAAGCATCCATTGCTACCTGTAGATTGTAAATAGGCTGGATGGCAGCACCAGCTTCTCAGGGAAATAGGTGACAGTAAACAAAGTCTTCCATGTAGTTGCAGCTACTCAAAATGTGAGGTTTAACTCTTCACTAGGCAGTAATCTGTTACTCTGACTAGAAACCCGGCTCACAGCATGGCTGAATCCAGGCATATATCAGCATGTACAGTATCCTTCAACATTTCTTCTTCTGAGTTTTCTTAGATAAACAGCAAACTAAAATTAAACCCAAGGGAAATGCTAAAACCTGGAGTAACCTTTAACAAAAGGAGCATTTCCCTTCAAGTTTTTGTCTCATGTCCTGTGTTCATTTTTTATAAAGAAAGACAATATTTTGTATATAATGAAGTTATGTGTGGTTTTTTTTTTTTTTTTACAGTGGGTTTTCATCACTGGATTTCAAAATCATTGTATCTTTTAATTTCATATAGATGGAAAGGCTAATGGAGGTGAGGTGTAAATGCAGCTCTGCTAAATAGATGAGTGTCAGAGCTGGAAATAGATTCTTACTAAATCACAGTGCACAATTCAGTCCCATTAATCTCCATTAGGAGAACATGTACATGGTACAGAGAAGAATAGGGTCCCTTTTTGGCTAGCAGCCACTTGAAAAAGATCGAGAGAACAAAAATCTATTTATACCTCAGCAGTCCGCTATCTGTCACTTCTATATGTTGGAGGGTTTTTTTGAGTTCTGTTGCTGACAAGATGTAAATGCATGGAGACAGTGGGGATGGTTTAGAAAAGAGGCACGAGAAGGATTATCAAGCTGGAGGGAGTATGGGCTTTTTGGAGAAAAGCACCATTCTGAAAGGTCTCCAGCACTTTGAGGCTGAACGCCTGATGAGAATCTTTTACTACAAATATTCCCATGAGTCTTTAGCAACAGTTTCTTTCCAGGATGGTCACATTCCTCAGATGAATAAGATCAAGTCCTTCAAGTGTGAGGGATGGAAAACCAAGGTTGGGCTGTGGTGTTATGGATGATACATCTGAGACCTTTCAGAATACTGATCCATATGGAAAACTCAGCGTCTCTTTCAGTTTGTGATCCTGATGATCCTGCTCATACCTCTTCATCCTACATGTCACAGATACTCTCCTTATGTATTTTAACTGTATGTATTTCATGTAATCTTTTTAGGAAAAATTGCTTCGCTATCCATCCTATTACACCCTTGTTCGGGAATTCGTCCTGGGTGGATACTGAGGCTGTACATTGCTTTTGGCTTCCACCGGGATGTGTTCTGCACTTACTGAAGCTTAAGGGTTATATTTTTGTTCTAAGAATCTGCAGATGTTACTGTTGGCATTAGGGCTTCTATGTTCCCTGTTAATACTTAATAGAATTAAGGTACTGCAGGTTTTCCATTTATTCCTACTTCTGGTAAGTGTGAAGATAGTAAAGAAAGAGGACTTTAATACACACTTTACTTACTCTGTTAAACAAAGCTTGAAAGCAGTGAAATTATTATGTTAAATCTATTAAATAGCAAAGATAAAATCTATAACTGAAGTGTAATCTTTTAGATACGTCATACTGTAAGTTTTAGTCACATACAAAATGCTTGAAGAAATCATAGAAGACAGGCTGTTTACACAGTCTCTAAGGCCTTGCTGAGTGTTGCTTTTAATTAGAATATACCCTTCATTAGACTGTACTACTTCTACACTCTTAACAAGCAGAACAATTCTCATGTGTGTTTTTGATGTTAGTAGATTTTGTAGTAAAGCTTTTTTGTAAACCTTCTCGGTTTAGGATATTAATAGTGACTGTGTTACACTGATTTTGAATAGCAGGATTAGCAACAATAAGATAAAAACATTTTAATAACAAAATTGTTAGGAAAGCTGAAACCAATAGGCTGTTAGAAAGCAAAGCCTATTTCTGGCTGGTTGCTTCAGGGTTTTTTGTATTATCCAGACTCGTGTTCAACCTTTTCCGTTACAATTATATGTGACTTTTTGATAGATTAACATGTAATATTTATGTATTTACAAATGGTGGTTTTTTGGGAACTTACTGGAAAATCTCACTGAATTTCTGCAATGTTTACTTAAATTTTAGTTGTAATCATTTTGGACTATTACAGGTAATAAGACTGACTTTTTAAGTTCTTGTTTTGCCTGGAAATTTTTAATGAATTTAAAATACCAAGTTTTGCCTATCACTTCATTAATTGTTTCATATTTTACAACTCGTAGGCCTCCAATAGTCAAGCATCGCCACAATCTGCTACCACACCAAGGATGGAAAGTACAACAGGAGCCGCAATTGCTACCTCTTCAAGAACTCCTCCATCACTCAGTCTTCAGGGTCCCCTGTGTCCTCCCGTGTGTCCCCCGGCTCCGTTAGAAGAATTGTCTCCAGACAGCATTGATGCTCATACATTTGATTTTGAAACTATTGCCCATCCGAACTTGGAGCAAGCTCTTAAGCAAGGATCGTTAGACTTGGATTCGTTAGCAGAAAGTCCAGAATCTGACTTTGTGTCAGCAGTAAATGAATTTGTAATAGAAGAAAATCCAGTATCTCCTAATGTAATAAGTGATCCACAAAGTCCCGAAATGATGGTGGAATCTCTTTATTCTTCAGTTATCAATGCAATAGACAGTAGACGTATGCAAGATACAAGCTCTTGTGTAAAGGACGTTTCAGTAGAAAATACATCTCTGAATGTTTGCGTGGAGAAGTGTAGGGTTATTGCCCAAGACTCAAAGGTACATTTAAGAGGTATAAAAGAAGATCTTTGCCACTTTAGAACACTTGTACAAAGAGAACAGTGTGACTTTTCTAATTCTTTAAAATGCACTTCGTTAGAAATAGTAAATACTATTGAGAAGGTAAAGCTTTCACTTGAAAAAACACTAAAAGATAAACATCAAAAAGAATTACAGTCTTTGAAAAGTGAATATGAAACTAAAATTAATAAATTATTGGAGGATGGGGAAGAAAATGAAAACAAGATAAAAAAGTTAAAAGGTGACTTATTAGGCCTTGAGGAAGTTCTTCAGAATAAGAATGATGAATTTGCAATGGTAAAAAATGAGAAAGAAGCTGTAGTTTGCCTTCAGAATGAAAAAGACCAGAAATTACTTGAATTGGAATGCCAAATGGAGACGCAGAATTGTGAAATCAAGGAACTGAGGCAGTCACGTGAGATAGTACTTGAAGACTTGAAAAAACTTCATGTTGAAAACAATGAAAAACTACAACTCCTGAGGGCAGAGCTCGAGAGTTTAGAGCAAAGCCATTTAAAAGAACTGGAAAACGAACTACAAGCCAGGCACTTGCAGGAACTTGAGAAGGTGCTGGCTGAGCACAAGGACTGCTTAGATAAATTGAGAAAAGAGAACCAGCATAGGCTTGAACAAATGCAGGAATCTCATGCAGTAGTTGTGCAAGAGAAACAGCAACAAGTAGAAGAGTTACAGCTCCAGGTTTCAGATCTGTCTGATTTGAGGTGCAAGTTAGAAGTTGAACTTGCCCTGAAGGAGGCAGAAACTGATGAAATGAAGCTTCTTTTGGAAGAAAGCAGAAACCAGCAACAAGAGACCTTGAAATCTCAGATTGATAAGGAAACTGAGACCTTGAAAAAGGAGATAGATAAATTAAACAACAAAATACAGGTTAACAGCGATGAATATCAAGTGGGTTTGTCGGAACTAAGAACTCTGATGTCAATTGAGAAAGATCAGTGCATTTCTGAGCTAGTAAACAGATATGAAGAAGAATCAAATTTGCTTAGAGCTGAACTAAATAAAGTAACACTTCTTCATCAAAAAACTTCTGAGGCAGAAAAAAGACTTTCAGAGCAAGTAACGGAACTGCAAAGTAAGTTGGAGTTGGAAGTGAATGCCTTAGAAAAGGAAAAAACAGAAAAACTGTCTCTCTGTGAGCAGCAGGAAAAATATGAAGCTGTTATCCATAAGCTTAAGGAAGAGAAAGAACTGTTAGTGTCTAACCAAGAGCAAGACAGGCAGTTGCTCATTCAGAAGCTCAATTGTGAAAAAGAGGATGCAGTACAAACTGCTTGTAAAGAGTTTGAATTACAGAGGGAAGCTGCTGAAAAAGGGCTTTTGGAAAAAATACAGCAACTTGAGATGCAAATAAATCAGAGGTACTGTAAGAATTAACTTACTGTGTTTTCCTAGTATTTTAAAGTAATTAATATAGTATATTCATGATGTGCTATGAAGTAAGTAGAATTTCTCTGTTTTTTTAATAACGTTTATCTGGGTTGGATTTTCTATTCAAGTTACTTCCATTTTATAGGTCGTGATATTCCTGTGTCTATAATGAATATCCAAGGTTGTAAAAATACCTTATACAAGATTATTTCCAGACAGCAATGAATGTTTTATATTTTAGTCTTGCAACATTACATTGAAGGAGTGTTTCCACAGTAGCATGTTGCTGGAAATTCCAATTTTGATGGTCTCAGGCTCTTTCCTTTCCCATCCTGTGCTTTGGTATTAGCACTGTGTGAGCATGCAGTGGGCAGCTTCTAGGCTAATAACTTCCTCTGGATAACTATACACTCGTGTTTCTGCTGATAGTGTCATGAAAAAATGTGTGGGAATATACATATATATACATATATATATACACACTGAGAATTGTCCCATGGTCACCTGGACTTTAGCCGCCACTCTTAATGTATTTCAGAGTCTTCAGTTTGAGCTTTATGAATATTGCAACATCATTGACTATTATGGTTAATTCCTGCAGTGTTTCTCCACTTTAAAAACATATTTTCTCTTGTCATAAATGCCCAGAATTGCTCTTTCTGACTTCTCATATCTTATCTACTTAAAAGTTCGTAATGCCTGTCAGCAGAGTGGTTTATGGTGTTACGGAATGGAAATAGTAGAATTTTTTTCTGTGCGACTACTACTTAGAAACAATGTTCTATTTTGAAATGCCAGAATTTATCATTTCGGTTCTTGTAGTGTGAAGGAACACAGTGGATAGATCTTGTTTGAACAGTACCTAAATAGAGTATTTTTTTCTAGGTATTATAAGATACCAAGTATGTGGAATAGGAGAAAAATAAATAAATAAAATGGACAAAATGGGCATAAAAGCCAGAATAGAGCAGAACATGAATACAGACTTCAGTCAGCATTTACCTTTTGAATATCAATGTAATGTTAAAAAAAGGGAAGGAGAGGGCAGGTTGTGCAGAGAGTCCAATATGTGCTCACTGTTCACTTACGTAGTGCAAGGGAAATCTGAGTATCTGCTTCGCTTGAATTCTCTGCTTCAGTCCCATTACCTCAGAATTCTGCTATGTGAACATATCCATCATTAAATGGTGTTGTATCAGCGTCTGATTTGTATGTCAGTGCGAAAAAATACATCAAGATAATACTACATTTTTTTGAACGAAGATTGGGATATAATGAAATTAAGAACAGAATATGCTTTTAACAGAATATGGTGAAATGAGGAGGAAAAAAGAGAAACTTTGTGTTCTTTTCCTTTTGTATGTATTAATGCACTGCAGAACTTATAAAATCTTAACAGGTGAAAGATGTAGCTGCATCATCAGACGTCTTAAAAATCCACCGTCTGCACTTAAATTTGAACAGCTTCTGAGCACAGATATGTGTGTTCTTATAAAAAGGGATAAAACAGGAACGTATTTCAAAGCAGTATTATCTGCTTCAATCCCAAGAAGTGTTATTCATTGATTAGGAGTTCTGTCAAATAATTTAATTTTCAGTGTGACCTTAAAATATGTATTGCCCCATAAGGCTCCTCCTGATGCCTTTAATCTGCTGTTAGGTGTGTTCTCTAGGAATAAAGACATGCTGTGTTTTATCTCCAGAGAGTAGGTATGTTAAGTGAATCCATCTTTCAGACAGATTTCAAAGTCGCTGTCTATCTGTTTGGATCTTGAGTTCCTAAAACCTCAGGCCATGTCAGTTATTCTGTTTGACTTGTTATCTTCACTCAGTCATTGTATAGCAGTTAACTTGTAAGGGTAGAAACCAGTTCTTATTTGGTGTGTGCCTATGTGCTTGTCAGATAAATGTCTTTTTCTGCAAAAGCCCTATTACGTTATCCGTCCAGAGGACACGGACAGGGAGGTGAATTGTTAAATAATAATAAATAATTAATAAATAATTGCAACCCGAGTGTTGCACTGGCATCAGGAATTTAGTTTTTGAACCTACATGAAACGAAGAAAAACATTTAGAGTTGACAGAAATGTTTGTGACCTTTGCCTTAACAGTATATGAAAATCAACGCGTTTTGGTTATAATGTGTCTGAAATTCAAATCATCGTGATTAGGAAAGATAATAAAACTGCAAGGCATTGGTAGCTCTCTTATATAAAGTTTATGCTGCATGTAGTTTGTTCTAGCCAAGATTAACCGAAAAAAAACGGAATTTCTGTAATGCGTTCTGGTGTTAAGCAGTTTGCTGGTTAGTTAAAAGTTTTATAACACTGCAAAGAATGTTAAAAATAGAATAGGAATCCTAACTGATTTGAAAACTTTAATTACAGCTTTGGTGTCTTCCAGCCTTGGTGGTGTTCAGCCACTTCTATCAGACCACTATCAGAGAGCATGTGCTCTCACGCTCGCTCTCTCTCTCTCTCTCATCTAGACTTAATTTAGAAATTAAATTTAATCCGTCACAAAAATGCTTTCTCAGTGGCACAAAAAAAGATTTGGCTGGGTGTTTCATGACTTGCTTTGTTCTCTGCTTATTTTGCTGCTTTTTTTCTAGGATGTCGAAGGTTGTTTTGCTACTCTTGAGAAATTCAGCTGGCCTTCCGAGCTCTTTGATTTACAGTTTGTTACGGGCTTTTTGAGTGTTTAGCTACTGCCGAATAGTTTGTACCTTCAGCATTATGCCCTTGTGGTTGTATTGCAAAATATATCCTTTGTCGTCTTAGAGTGGTACAGTGTTTATCTGCAAACGAACCCCAACATCTGAAGACTTGAAAACACTAAAAAAAAATTAAATATTATCACTGTTGCCCGAGTTGTCGAGATCTTTGCAGATTAAATGTGTGAATCAGATCCCTGATGTAGTGACGAGCTTTAAAAACTGGTAATGTGCTGTTGTCCTGTGCAGAATAACAATATCCTTTATTTGGCTGTCAACTGCAAACAGTCAGTAGCCCAGGCAAGCCTGAGAGACAGGTAACACCTGCTTTGGCTTAGTGCAGCCAACAGCTTTCGGTTTAGGCTGGTACATTAACTTGCCATTTAGGTAACCTGGAGGAATACCAGTGAATTTCTGTTGCTTGTAAAGCAAGTTGCAGGCCCACCTCTTCTTCAGACCTCTCAGGCAAACTGATCCCGTGCTTTAACTTGATAGGGAGAATGGATGGCAGGAACAGCGGTAGGAATGTGCTGGATCGTACGGTGAAGCAAAGCCTGGAGAAATGCCTGGAACTGGGCATTTCATGGGTGCCCGACCTCCCACCCCGTATGCAGCAATCAGTATTTGAGGTTCCCTGCCTCCTCCGCAATTCAATTTTCTTTCCTATTCTCCGTACTGAATCTTTTTGTTCTCTCTGAGGTTCTGTAGCCCTTAGCCTTGACAGAGAAGCTTTGTATTATGAAGCAAGAAAACATTTTGATTGTTTTTAGGAGTTGTTCTCCTGGTGTTAGTATAGGGTGTGTTAGCACATGATGTTTGGAGTTCAGCACAGCCAACCTAGTATCAGGAGACCATACCTCCAGGCTGTTCTGACTAGAGAAAACCATTGACATGGGTATGTAGATGGAGAGTTAGGTTTGGGGGATTTTCTGTATAATAAATACAATTCAGGTGTGGAGAAATAGTACAATAGTAGAAATTTAAAATAAAAGTTTTTCACAAACATTGCCTAATAAAGGGATTTCTCTACCCAAGTGTCCTTCCGTGGTTCTTGATAACTGAAGCCAAAACACAGAAGAGAGTAGTTTATGCTTTTGGTTTAGTCATGGAAATATTTGGCCTATGTAACGTTCCTGTTTCAAGACCCATTTAAGGTTATTTTCCCTCCTGCCTTGATGACTGTTGACGCTTTCCTTTCTTTA
>JAVSBS010023051.1:66616-119837 GCA_033124195.1 Coracias cyanogaster
GCTTTCCTTTCTTTATGATCATTACTACTGTCCTCCAGATTCTGCAGCCCAGAGTGTTGAGTTTCACGTCTCAAATTCCTTTCTCAATTGCTTTAATTATGTGATAGTTCTGGCTGTGTAGTTTGGCATACTAAGAGTTGATCATCATTGTCCCTCTTTTTACCACTTTCCACACTTCCTGTTGTGTTAGATGAGTGAAAACAAAAACCTCCTCCCTCAACAGAACTTTACAATTAGAGCCAGTATGGTACACTAAAAAACAGAATGTCCAAGAGAAAGAATTTGCTGAGATGCTCGTGATTAAAAAGTAGAAATGAAGATTAATAATTAAAGTACAGTATTTATTAAATATTTCAGAAAAATATCTGAAAAATAACTTCCAACTGTTTGTGTATTTGCTTCTTTCATGTACTCTGAGACTCTGTATGTGCTGCAAATTTTAAAGCCTGAACATTTTCTTTTAAGTCCCCCCACTGAATCATCTGCTGAATCAAGCTTGGTTGCTGAACTTCAAGAGAAGCTTCAAGAGGAAAAAATGAAGTTCTTAGAGCAACTCGAAGAACAAGAGAAAAGAAAGAATGAAGAAATGCAGAACATCAGAACATCACTAACTGCAGAACAACAGGTAAAGCTGATTTTTTTTTTATTACTTTTGCTCCCATGACAATTATGTGTTCTTTCACTGGTTTGCTTATGGAGGAGTTTGGGTATTTTTGCTGTGTAACACACATTATAAATTTGTGCTGTTATCTGGAGCCAGGGTATGATTTGTTAATGGAATCCGACACTTCAGCATTAAAAAATAAACAAACAATAAAACCTCACCTCAAATATCTGTGAACTGGGGAATCCACATTCAGGTTTTATTTTTGTGATTTCTTTTACGCAAGTTAAGATAGCGCTGTAAATTTTTATCAGTCAATCTCTTGAACTCCAGAAAGAGAACAGTTAAGTATAGTTTAAGTTAACATCACAAGATTTGTGGGCAACACAAAATTAAGCTGAAGTACTAATTGATTTGGAATGCTACTTAATGGCTTTTAAACTTTATTAGCCTGAGTAGGTGGCATTTGCAGTTCAAAACAAATGTTACATGTTATTTTATTAAATAAACTTAGAAACACTATGTGCTCCACACCTTGATATAAAATCAAATTACACACGATTGTAGCTCTATCCACACATGCTTTTCCTTTCAGAACACCATTGAATCTCAGATTTTGTAGATGAGTCTTCAGTTCTTAAAATAAATCTGTTAGTAACAGCTATTATCTACAGCTTTGCATTTAAACACTAAGAAAGGATTTTCTGTGTTAAGCACGTCTAATTTAGCTATGGTAAGATCAAGTAAGGACAAAGAGACAGTGTAATGATCAGCCAGCCCGGTGAATGAACACTATGAACCACGTGGTGCAGAAAGCCAGGGACACTTACAAAGAAAGGAGTATTTTTGAACTTTTTGGACTGCAGACATGAGTACTGAAGTGAGCCTTCCATGTTAAATTTAATAAGAATATTTCATACGTTACATTGGTAATAGTAAGATTTCTTTTTCCATCAGAATATGCCTTAATATGGCATTTTCCTCATTAGATAACATTCCTCATTTGGACAGCAGAGCATGGAAGGGAAGGAAGGTTCTGAGGCATTAAGCAAATTGCAAGGAAAGATGGAACCTTTCATTAAAAAAAAAAAAAAGAACAAAAAAACAGCCAACCAAACAAACTAAAACCCAACAACAACAAAGAAAACAAACCAACCCCCAAACCATAAAAACAGTGTATCAGTCAGTGCTGAAAGCTTACTGGACTGGCTCTGCTGATGACTGAATATTCTGAGGATTTAACCTCAGCTTTGAAATCTCAACCATTTTTTTTTTTTTTTTTTTTTTTTTTTTTCCCCTCAGCAAAGTTTACTTATGCTTTTGGTGTGAGATACTTTTGTTATGCACACGTACACCAAAGGCTGCTGTGCGCTGTGTAAAATGCGTAGCTTGCCAAATAGCTTCCATTTTAAGAGTTGATAGCCATAGGTCGAGACAGTCTTAAAATTCACCCAAAAAACCCCATGAAATGGTAATTTAAAATATCCTTTTTAGTAGATGGCTGTTGCTAGTTTTTATGTCTCTTCCACGTAATCTTAAGAGTAGAAGAGGCGAGGGCAGAACAGTTTCTAGGGAGATTGAAGCAGCAGATTTGTCAGACTGACACCAAAGGATGTGCTAGCCTCTGATGGTCGTTATTCAAGCTATTTGCCGGGATTCTTGTACAACTTCTGCATTAATTAATTGTTCACTGAGGGAGTCACTAATGCATGACTTGAAATGTATTTTTAATTCAGATTCTGGTATGTTATTCTAGTTTATGAATAATTATATTTTTCTTTTTTAATGCATTATCTTGATGCAGTGCAGCTTTGTCTTAATGACCATTTTAATCCTTAAACTAACTGTTTTTTAACAAAATGAGCAACCGTCATATATTAACTGGAATATTAAGTACTATGTTTTTAAACAGCAACAACTTAAATTATTGGGTTTTTTTAATGATGCCTTCTTTCTAATTTCAATGCATGTGTATATTGGGCTTGGGGGAACAAGATGGATAAAAATTTAAAAGAAAAAAAAATTGTTACAGAGAAATCTCAAAATGTTCAGACACGTTGTTTAATTATAATCTGGGAAACATATGCCATGCGTATCTCTTGTACTTTTTGTTCTAGTGATGTATTTTGCATTACGTTTACACATTACGTTACTTATCTCAGTAATACTTCTTCCTGTTTTCAGACCAACTTTAACACTGTTCTGGCAAGAGAGAAAATGAAAAAAGAAAACATAATTAATGATCTGAGTGACAAATTAAAAGTGCTTACACAACAGCAAGAAAAAGATAAGGGTAAGCAAAGTTCTGAAGAACTATTCATCTTTTCTAGTAGGACAGCTCCATTCACCACGGATTGGTTTTGACCCTTAGTGATGCTGTTACTAAATTTTTACTTACTTTTGTCATAGATTTGATTGAAACACTTTCTGAAGATCGAGCTCGCTTACTTGAAGAGAAGAAGAAGCTTGAAGAAGAAGTTAATAAACTGAGAAGTAGTAATTTTTCTCCGTCAGCCTACTCAGCAGCAGGTTCAGAAGCTTGTGGAGCCTGCGCAGCTGATACTCCCACTGACACGGACAAATTGGTTTCTGACATTGCAGCTGAAGGGAGAATGGACTCCACGATGGAAACCAGCATGATGGCTGTGCAGTAAGTACGGGGCATTGTAGCAGAAATACAAAGCAGCATGTTCTCTGTCTTTAAGTGTGTGCCGTTGGGTGTGGAGAGTTACAAATGAGCCTGGTTAACACTCCTCCTGCTTTGATGTTCTTGCTAAAAATATTATTCTAAGTGTACACCTGCAATTGTGGTGTCACAGTCAGCAGAAATGTGTGGGTTAGATGACTTAGAAGTACACAACTTAAAGGTGAAACTTGGCCCTGCGATTAGGAGATGAAAAAATGGACCTAAGTATATGAAATTTAAGTCAAAGGGGAGAAGAGCAATTGAATTAGTGAATGAGCTGGTGGCTGCACGTTGCTGGCTTATCTTTTAAACAGTGGCTGGCTCTCATTTAAAAACAAAAAATTCTTTATGATTATTCTTGTACATGTCTGCTGTAAAATAGCATAATGACATCCCTTGATAAAGGGGGAAGGGGCAATAGATATGCTTGGTAGAAATTAGGCTGAATCCTCAGAATCCCCAACGAGTAATGGGACTCAGGCTGTTTAAGTGGCCTTGATAGATTGGTGTTTCTTGGAGAGAAGAACAGGTATTCATATATTCTTTGTCTAACCTCCGAATCACCAGTAATGTCAGCTGTGATGTGCTGCTGACTTACTAGAAGGCAGTGATGGGACTGGGAAAAAAACTTTGCAGTGATTTAAACCCTTACTTGGGGAAAAGGGCCTAGGGCAAGCAACTTAAACATGCTTTAAACTTCTCCTTTAAGATTGGCTTGTTTGTGTTTGGATCTGGTCGATAATCTGGATTTACAATAGATTCAAACAACGTTCTGTTGGTATCACGCGCATTTTACTGTTTATTACCCTCTTTGTAGGGAGGTTTAATTAGGCAGGGGCTAGTTTGCAGGTAGGTGTCTGAAGCTGTGCTTGAAATACTGAGGTGATTATAGAGATCAGAGAGTCTCTTGCAGCCATCAGCTTCACTATATTCTCTGTTTTGGGTGCCCTACAACAGTAGTGCGCTTTGTAGCACCTTGCCCAGTGAGTTAAGAGTCCAAGTGTACAGCTAGTAGACGGTGATCTGGTCTCAGTACCAGGTATAAAGTCTTCTGAACTGGTACAAAGTTGTTCTGCTGGTTGTTGCCAGGACTCTACCCTGCTGCAGATATATTTTCTGGTTTTTTTCAATTACCATGAAAATGTACATCATGTTCAGAGCCTTGGTTCCTACTTTACAAAATTACTTTAGGTACATTTGAAGATTTTTGAATAGTCAAGGACAGTCTGATGCACTAAGAGAAGGGGTTATGGTGACGCATGCAAAAATCCAATTTTTTTTTTTTATTTTCTAACCAGTTTTCCTAAATTTCTCTTAACAAATGAATGTTAGGCTTACAAATTCTATACCAAAATGAGTGCATTCTATTACATGTACTTTCTGACTACAATATGACAAAATGAATAGTACATGATACGTCTGCATTAAAAGAGGAGTCATTACTAGAAGATGCTCAGCTATTATCAAGCATAGTGCGGTATGAGAATCCATTCAGAATAGATTACTGGGAGAGAATTCAGGAAAAAATTGAAGACGTTTTTGTCCAGGACATTCCAATTGTTGTGGTTTTTTTAACTCCATATAGAAACCAGGGAAAACAAGAAAAATATGAGAGATCCACAGTATGACTGGATCTTCTATAGCAGCCCAGGAGCATGGAAATAGTCAACATGTAGTGTTTTTCACTAATTAATGAGAACTATTCTTCATGCTGACACTTTCTTCTTCCTTGTGGTGAAAGATTGCATTTCTTCAATTCTCTTATACTAGGAATCCTCATTTTCAGATCCTTTCCTACCATGTCTAAGGTGTCTAAACTAATTCGGATTTAAACTAGAAGGCATTTTAAAATAAGCAATCATACGGAGTGTTTTCTTTTATGCTTTTATGCCTGCGGTAGTTTTTTACTAGACTTCTAATACACGAGCTTTGATTTTATTGTCAGATTTCCTTCTAATCGTCCCATAGACTTGGCAGATACCACGGGCTGTGTCATGTTACCCTGAATCAACAGCAAGCCACCTTTCTTCTAGTTACCTCAGTGCAATGAGATGTTTTGGAAGGCAGATCTTGTCATCTCATTTAAAATGAAATAAGAGGGAAATAGCAGATGTACTTTTATTTCTGAGGCTTCTTGACATATCTGTCTGATACACGCTGCAGAACTGTACAGTGTAATGTATTCATTTGCATGGAAAAAAGCTTAGAATCCCAGATTCATTCCATTATACGCCTAATATGATTAAAGGTTTCTTTTTGCTCACTAAGAACACTTACCTGAAGAAATTGGCTGCATCTTTGAACCACCCACTCAACACAGCTTGCAGATTTTTATTGTTGTTGAAAGGAAAGCAGAAGAATTGAGTGTGAGCTCTTGGTTGCTACCCCGCTACCTAGAATCTTCATGGAAGATCATTAAGCAATTGCAACCTATGCATTTTCTCGCTTTTCTGCCACTAGCTTTTTGAACAATCCCAGACTTTTTTGCTTCTCTCTCCCAGAAGTAATGAACCTGAGTGGGAAACACCAAATTGGAATGAAGTTTTGTCAGAGACGCAGAAGCAGGGTTGTTAAATACACTTAGTGCTCATCACAATCGATGCTGCCTATCCCAGAATAATACACCCAGTGCACTGAATAACTATGTGGAAACAAGGATGAAAGCACTTGTTGCTTACCAAGCTAAACTTGCACTGATAATCAGTAAAATGCTGAAATTCCCTATCTTTAGAAGCAGAACTATTTCTTAGAGTAATCCTTCTAGTCCTGAACTCTTAAGGAAGGTTTACAAAAAAACTTGAAAAGATAAGCCTAGGAACAAGAAAAATCTGGCACAATGTGATAAATAAGCACAAATCATTACAGGTTTCTGTTGCTTTTTGCTTTTTACTGAAATGAAGTAATGATTCACATGGCTTAATTATAATCTGTGTAGTTCTACTTGGCATTTTGCTTGGATTTATAACATGTTTTGACAGACTGGGTGAATGGGCTATACATCCAAAAACTTGTCCATTTCTTTTGGACAACAAAATATTGTTTTTTCCCTATTAACCTGCCTTTAAAAATACGTTTTAATTGTATTAGTAATTGCTTTATGTGTTCTTAGGACATTTCTTAGGATGTTAGCATTATCTTACCATGCCCCAGTGCTTGGTTTATCTCTCAGATAAAAGGAGGCATTTGGCAAGTTCACATTTGCGTCCCTCTGCCAGAGTCCCAGAGCACAGAGCCTTTAATCTACAAAGATTAGGAAAATAAGACATTGTAGGACTGAACCACAATATCAAGGGTTAATGGCCAAAGCATTTAACTGTGTCTTTCATTCTCATGTTTTGAAAATAATGCAGATATGCAGAAATGGCCTCATAAAACTTTATAAACTAGTCAATGACTGAAAATTCACTGGCTTGTTACAACAAAGAAGCTCCTTAGGTTTAAATAAATAAGAAATATTTTTAAAAAGAAAATAAAAGAAAAAAGAAACCCCCCCAAACCTGCGAGAAATGTCAATGCTGGTTCTTAAGGTATCTTTCTGTACTAGCAAATGCACAACACTCATCACTGGATGAAGATGAGGGGGGAGCTTTTTTTTTTATATAATGAAAAAAACCCTTCATTTTTAACCTGTTTTCTTTTTTCTCTTTTAGTGAAAATGTCCATATGTCTGAAGAAAAACAGAGGATAATGCTGTTAGAACGAGTGAGTAGATTGTGAGATCAAGCATTACGACTAAGTACTTATAAATATGTATGTGTGAAGTTGTGCTGTGATCAGTTATATCCTCTGAGGCAATATAGTATCTGCAAGGCTTATAAATACCATTCCAGGGAATGACTTTTTCATTTTACTCCTTTCGGATCAGTGTAATTCATTGAAGTAATTCTAAAATAAATATTAATACATTATATTTGGCCTAGCTTAATGTTTATTCTGTTTACGTAGGCTTCAGTCTGAATGAGTCAGGTGTAGTATTTCTTAGGAGTGACAGGTCATTGATCCAGGGACTTCGTTTAGCAAAAGAAAAGTTTTGATTACTCTTTCAAATTAAGGCATCCAGAGCAGCTGGATAGGAATTAAGATTGATTAACCTGTTTCTCTTGGAAATGGGCAATTTCTCCTTTTAGGTTACTATTACTTAAATCATTTCAATTCCAGCTGGGTTGTATTATAATCCTGGCAGTATTGCTTCTGTAAGAAGTGAAATAACACCTATGAATATGCTTAAAATTACAATTTTCTGAAGTAACTGTCATAGCTCTTACAGGCTAGAATGGTAAGTTTATACCTCACCCCCTCTGCGTCTCCAAATACAGATCTTAAAAGTTGTAACAGAAATGAAAATTTCTTTTGAGCATAGCTTTCAACGTACATTGCGTAACTGAACCTTTTTGATGGAATAAAAGCATCTGTAGCTTTCAGCTTTCTAGGATCACTTAGACTAAACCTTGTGATCAGTTAGAGAGCACAGATGTTTTCTGTGAATGGATTGTGGCACCGCATGAGGCAGGTGGCCGGGTGTTTCTTACTAGGAGCACTTACCTGCTTTATTCTGTCATCTGCTTACAAAGGACGTGTCTCAGGTAGAAGCTATGAAATAGCAATATCTGACATAGCTTAGCTTAGCGGTGGGGTTTGTAGCACTCTGGTAGTTGCTAGACTCCAAATTTTTTTACACATCTTGTTCAAAAGATGTTTGATATTGTTACAAAACGGAAAGCTGTAGTAAACATGTATAAGTAGTCTGGCTGTGGTCATATCAAAACTATTTAAAAATATTTATGCTGTATTAATTACTTAATCAGATAAGATTTTCTTTCAGACTTTGCAGTTGAAAGAAGAGGAAAATAAGAGATTAAATCAAAGATTGGTAAGTTTTTGTGCAATGCATGTTTTAAACCTGAAAAAATAAAAGCTTACAAAGGTTATGTTAGTTAAAATCTAAAAATAAGGGTTTTATTAACTTCACATATGTTTTAAGGCAAATGGGAAATAGGTAACCTGGTAACCTTTCAGAGGTACCTCAGCTTAGCAGTTTTCTCATGGGAAAGATTCACAGAACTGGAGAGAAAGAGTCTTCTTCCCAAAGAACACAGACCATCCTGGTTTGGGCAGGGGGAACTTTCCGTGGTGCCATGGCTCAGGTTTTCAGCAACAGGAGATTGAAGGCCAGTTTAGAAGCATGTAAATATTCCTACACGTTAAGTGTAATTAGGAGTGTTAACAATAATTTGAAACTTGTTTTTAGAAGACTGCACCTGTCATTTTTGAAAGGTGTGAAACCTTAATTCTGCCTAGAAACTGGAAATACAAACAGCCTTCGTCTTAAACGTAACCGCTCAAACAAGAGTCATTGCCTGTGGAAGGAAGAACAATATAGTGACAGAGTTCCCTTGATTTCTGGGCTATGAATCCTTCTCCTTTTATTTATCCATCATTTATTCTTGCTAGCAAAAATTACTGTGTTTATAGGAAACAGACACGTCCTTTGGCAGTTATTGGTTGTACTGGCCATGAGGATCTCACTTTAAGTGACAGGTGATATCCAGGAGTTTGGTGGGTGTAGTTGCAAGTTGCATTTCATAGCAAGTCTTTGATAAGTTTCTCCAGTAGAAGCTGCCATTTTTCTGTCTGGAGTAGGTCTTTCTTTGGTCTTACTTGAGTCCAGTTTTATTCCAGGGAGTGCTGCTCCGTCTATTGGAGTAAACTTTAGATTATGTGACAGTCCTTCGTAAACCTGAGAGCCCTTTTCAAGTTCAACATCCAGAGTTTAATGGCAATAGTCACGTTTAACCTCCAGTGTTTTCTACCAGCCTTTTTTAGAATGCCAGTGTCTTCTGCGTTAGTGCACGCCTGCGTCTTGTGGATGCTCAGAACAGATCTTCACTGGCACTGATCTGGAAAGCACTTCTTGGTTTTAAATAATGAGGGGCAAGTCAGTTGCGTGAGAAATTGCTTAATCAAAGGTGGTTGTTTAAAAAAAAAAAAAGCAACCACCAAGCCTGCTACAGAACAGGATGACAGAAGCATACACTGATTTCTTGAGTGAATGTAAAATCTGCAATAAATAAAATCCTAACCGTATTGTTACCTGCAATGTACATTTCATCGTAGCTTGCCAATACTTTATTGCTTTTCCTTTTCTTTTATAGATGTCCCAGAGTATGTCATCAGTATCCTCAAGACATTCTGAAAAAATAGCAATTAGAGAGTAAGTACAGGTTAACTTCCATGTAAACACATGGGTGTGCCTTCAGTAAGTTAAAGAATGTGACAATTCTTCTGTTCTTTCTCTGTGGTGAGAAAGTATATCAATCATCTCTATAGTTTAACCAGTTGTTATTGACCCATCCTAATTGGGCATAAGTAAAATTTTATAAATCCTTTTCTTAAAAGAAAAAGGCCTTTCTGAATTCTGTGTGCTTTCTTTAATTCTGTGACTTTCTTTATACAGTTCATAAGGATACCTCATAGGATTTATAGAATCCTCCCAGAGTTTTCTTCTAGATTAATTTTTGTTCATCTGTTACTGTCTTGAAATCAGCAGAAGGAATTGTGTTCACCCTGAATACGTGTAGTGCTCTTTTGTTTCAAGAGCAGTTTTACCTTCCTGAAGTCCTCCACATGTTTGGCTTACCTAGACAGAAAGAAATGAAATTAAGTCAAATATTTTGTTAGATATTATCAGTCTGTTAGCCACTGCACGTAGAATTGTTGCTGGAAAAAGGAATACTAATTCTTGCAAAATGGGAAAGCTAGACAACTGTTGTTAATTTATCAGTCTCATATTGAGTAGTATAAAAAGTTTTTTTTTGAAAGAAAATCAATGCAGATTATTCCTTTAGTGTATTCTGAATTAAATCAAATTGCATTTTTTTTCAATTGTTACAAGGTCAGTATGTGCAGAATCAGCTTTTCCTGTGAGCATCTGAATATGGTGGCAACATTCTTGATAGCCTTTAGTGAGGCAAATGTCACAGAAGAATTCATCTGTCGAATAAGAGATGTCTTTAAGTCAGTGTAATGTGTCATCATAATGAATCCAATACTCCGTTAAAGCTGGGAGTATTACTTACTTAATCTGAAAGGAAGCTTCAAAGATGATGAGCTAAATTTCTTCTAGATTTACCTGTTTATCTGTGGCCATGTATCTGCAGTCTCCTTTTATGGAGAAGAGTTTTCTGCTTTCTTTGCCACTTCCTCCCCCATCCCCAGAGTAGTAGTAATATTTATTCTTAAGAGTTCTCTCATGATCTAATGCATAATTTGTAGCTATTTTAGACTTCTTTTCATTATTGGGTAAATTATTTACTTCCAACGCATTTGCATTGTGAAACAGAAGTTGGGGACAGAAAAAGTTATCTGAATTCTGTTCCTGAAACCTGGTATGAGAACTTGGCTTCTGATGTTATCCTGGTGTCAGGAAAAAACAGGTTTTTGAATCTTTTTATATGTCAAATCACCATAGTGGTTTTTTTGCTTTTAAACGTTTGATCAAAGATGAACACTTCATCCCTTTCCTGCCCTATGTACTTAAAGTTTTAAGATTGAATAGCTATGTAAATGTTCTGCTCTATTTTTTCAATGTTCAAATTTACTTCAGTTTAAAACATCGAAAGAATGTTTGTAAAAACTGGTACCGTGATCATTGCTGTAAGTATTGGTGAATAAAAATAACGTAAAATTGAAACGTTAGTATTTTGTTAGGTATTTCTGTTTATATTTTAAAGCACAACTGTCAGTTCTTTTGGAAAAAAAAATTGCTAATGAGTGTAGAAGAACATTTCACAGCCAAAGCTAGAGTGGCTTTTTTGACTCAGAAAATATAACATATATATGAGTTGGCATAATAAGTAGAAAAGTCTGTGCTGCTGTTTGACTAAGTCTGAGTCTGTGCAATAGTTGGGGAAAAATGTAGTGTAATTAATGCATTTTTAAGCTTCTATGCTTTTTTTAAGTTCCTTTTTTTTCCCTCCAGTTTTCAGGTTGGGGATTTGGTTCTCATTATCTTGGATGAAAGGCATGACAACTATGTTTTGTTTACTGTTAGTCCAACCTTGTATTTCTTGCACTCGGAATCTCTTGCTGCACTGGATCTCAAACCAGGTGAGTGTGGTAAGTGTCACATCACTTCGAATTATTATCTTTTTAAAAAAAGCACTCTTAACTTCCTAACACTTTGTGATTTTATAAATATGTATGTGATAAATATGAGAAGCACCTAACATAGATAGCTGTCAGTTACCTTTGTAGATTTTGCTATTTGTTTTGATGATACACATTTTTCAAGGCAGAACATTCTAAATCAAAACTTTATCTAGATGTTATTACCTTGGAAAAATAGGGATGAATATCTACATCTTCAAAGTAAGCTGTAAAAAAAAAAAAAAAAAAATTAAAATACTATTTTTGTGCACAAAGAGTATGTTAACGTGCCCATGGGGAAAATATTCTCATCAGGCTGCTTACATATTAGGTAGCATGAATAATAGAAAATAATTGTGTAGATGTCAGGCCTAGTTTTACGTGGCTTTCTGTTGTCAATGTTTTTCTTGACGAGGAAAATAAATACAAAGCTTAAGGAAAACTTTCTGTCAAAACTCAAAAATTTGTTCCTTTTCTAGCTCATCTTCTGCAAAGTGAGTGGAATTTATGAAACAAAATACACATCTGAAATAAAATGTACACCACAGTATATAGGGATTTGGAAGCAATGTTTTTGCTGATAAAAGTTTTTCCACCCAATTTCAGTGATATTTAGCGGGGCTCATAAGTTTTCAGAGAACAGTTTCTGTGTGTTTTGCTTATGTTCAGGTTGGTGGCACATTTGCTCTTTTCCTCCCTTAATCTTCAGTTTTTTCTTGTTTGCTGTTTTTGGCAGCTATGTAAACTTAGCTGAATTGAAGCATTAATCTTTTAAAGGAGGAAAACTAAAAATGCACTAAACTGCGCTACATGAAGGAGATTAATATTAAGTATCTTTATCACACATAGCATTTTTTGCAGCCCCCCCATGTGCTCCCAACTTCATAGAACCATGTGCATGGAAAGGATATTTTATATTAATTCTAATTTATCAGTAAAAATGTCTGTTGTTCCATGTCAGAAGCTGTCAACTTCTTTTCAGTGAGCAGACTCATAGTAGATTTCAATCTTAGCTCTTAAATAATTGTGTGGCCTCCAGAAGACCAGCAAGCCCTTACTGACTTCTGAGACAGCTGAAGGATCCGTGTCTTGTGTGTTCTGTGAAACAGACGGGAAGAACTCCTATCTTACTCACAGATGTGATACGCTCTGACCTATGGCTTAGTAGTCCCTACATAACTGTGTGAAATGTGATTGATTTTCTTACTCCTGGTTTACATATATAAAGTGAAAGCCATGCCAGTGTGTGTATGGCTCTGAGTACGCAATTCACTGACCTCTCTATTTTCAAGTAGATTTGTCTTGCTCTGTTCCTTACCACTTGTTAACCAGAGTTAGCCTCAAATTGGAGAAAACTGCACATAAACACCAAGATTTACCATTTGCTTCAGAAGCACATTTCTCTCTAGCTCAGTGCTTCAGGAAACCACGTCTTGATTCTACTTCTGCCTCAGGGTAGTGGAGGAACCACTAGTTCCAGTATTTGTGGTCGATTAAAATTGATGTGGACCTAGACATTGCAAATTATTGTTCTAAGGGCTGCCAAAATGGGACCTTTTGTACCAACGTGGACATACCAAGTTAGGAAGGCTCCAGATATCCACCCCCAGGATCTAGGCTATCATGGGTTGTCTCTGCCTAAGTTAAGACCACTGACGACACTGAAATTGGTTGAGAACTGCATGGTTTCTGTGTTGTCCCTTATCTTTGGCAGGTGGAAGTTGGGTTTTTTTGTGCTGATTTAGGGAGGGGCAAACCATGAATCTTTCTCACTATATCTTTGTTAGAACAAAGAAGTCTGTCAGCCAAGCAAATTAAAAAAAAAAAAAACCAAACCTTAAGGTTTTTTGTAATTGAAATATTTGTTCTAGAGCATTCAGACCAGATACAAATGCTTTGCAGTGATTTGTAGGAGTGTGGAGTAGAACAGAATCTCTTCCCTTATCACTAGCCAGGTTAATCTGGCAGGGCAAGATTTCCATTTCAGACTTGTTCTTGAGTGATCTGTCTTCGAGTCACAAGATTCAGCATCTCATAAAGAGTCATGCTTAGAAAAGCATTGATTTTAGTATTATGCAGAGCATTTGTGAGATATTCCTTCTGTTTTGATGTTTTCTTTGTGCCGTGATCAGTGATAGTCAGAAAAGAGCAAAGCAAGTGAAACGGATATAATTTCTTTGAAGACAAGGCAAATGTGAATTTCCTTTTACAGAAACAGATACGAGCTGATAGTTTATTTGTGCCCAGTGTTGCTCTTTTGACCTGTTGGTTTGTTACTGTTTTCTCACTTTTCTGCTTTCTCAGCAGTATCAGGTACTCTCAGAAGACTGCAGCCAAGACAGCAGGATTGTAGGGCTTTAAAATTATTACTATTTAAGTAACAGATTTCCACCACTCATATGGAAAAACAATCAAATGTTTCAGTAGTAGCAGTAGTAATATCTGAGTACAGGAGACTTTCTAGCCTTTGAAATAATTAAGGAATTCTCACCTTAAATCAGACAAAAATAATTATGAATCCTTAAATGAATTTCAGTTTTTATTTGTTTTTGTGTCCTCTAACTTCTAGAAGAAAATTTAAACTGAAAAGTTAATTTTATTGTTTGAAAACACCAGTGAACTGTCATGACATTTGAACTTATTTTTAAGTAAAACATGGAGTTGTTTTAAGAATTTATGTTTTCAGTGAAGTTTTAGCAAATGATCTTTAACCGTATTGAATGTAATATCCTGTTACCTGTAGCTGATTATCTAAAATAATAAATATATTGTCTCTTCAGCTTCAGGTGCATCGAGGAGACCTTGGGTGCTAGGAAAAGTGATGGAAAAGGAATATTGCCAGGCAAAAAAGGTAAGGAAATAGTGATGCAAAGTCACCTGAGAAAATGAAGACCATACAATTGGATTTAATGTTTGTAACAACTGTGAAAAGTACTGTGCATAATAAGATGGAAGTTGTCCTCAGTTCTGCCTTTCCTGCTCTGTGTTTTTTCTCGTTCCCCTTCTCTTGCTGTTCACTAAGTGAGCAGTAGCTTGGGTGGTTGTGTCCATACTGCCCAGAACCCTGCCAGACTCCAAAGGATCTCCTAAATGCTGAGGGGTGGGATCGGTTTCTGCTTAAAAATATAAAAATCAGAGGGATAGTCCTGCATTGCTAATGCAATCTGATTTTTCTTTCTTTGTTTTGTAGGCACAAAACAGATTTAAAGTTCCTTTGGGTACAAAATTCTACAGAGTGAAAGCAGTACCATGGAACAAGAAAGTATAACACAACAAAATTTTAGTTCGTCCTGTCTCCATTCTTTGATTGTCCTTCAGTGCTCGTTCATCGCTCCAAATACCAGGCCATCCTTTTTATACTGAGGTCATGTGACAAGCTACGTCATTGATGTACTGCTTTTACTTTTTAACAGGTCACATTTTAGAAACAAGAATTTCATCAAAAACTCTGGCCCTAACTGTTCCAATTTTTTTACCCAGGTAACTTTAGGAGTGTGGACCAAATGAGTTCATTTTCTTAAAGGGCAACCATGTGAAACATGGTTTGTTAGCCATGTTAATTGCCTGTTAAATATACATTAGCTTGTATTTAGATGTTAAATGTTAGTTGCCATTATTACCAGCATACGTCCTTTTGTGAAATCATTATCAAAGTACTTGCACTCTTTAACAGATTCTTTCTATGTGTAAAATTCATCAACTATTTAAAGAGGAGTGTTCATTGCATGCAGATAATCATATAATTTTTCTTCAACATGAGTTTGCCTCAGTAGATGAATAAAAATAACTACTGCAACTTGTTTCATTACATGAAAATGCTCTTTAATGTTAAAAGAAAAAAAAACCCTTGTAATTTGATAGACTGATTTTGAAAATCAGTCCCAGTTAGATCTGCAATCTTCAAAAGCACTTTCGATGGATTGATGACAGATTCTGAAGGGAAGACACCTGCGCCGTTTGCTCAAAGAGAAGCACTTGTTCTTCCCAAGAAAACAGAAATCTTGTATTAATCTATTTAGAAAAATCATATTGATGAAATTGTATTTCATGGTTGAGTTTCAGGAAAAAACTCATTGTACATTAACCATACAAGAGTCATTTAAGTAACAAATTATTGTAATTGTAAAAGACATGTAGAATTTTAAAACAATAAAGATTTGAAACTGTATGTGTTTGAGGTATTTGTGTGCCTTTTAAATACTATTAGATTGATTTCATGTTTATCTGTTACAGCTTCTCTCTGATTCCTCCAGCAGTTTCATTACATAGAAATAGCTAAATTTTCTAGAAGAGGCATCAAAATTCAACAATGTTCAGGAATTACAAGAATTAGTTTGTAATGTTAAAAAAATAATTAAGCAGACATTAATTTTGTGTCAGCATATTGAACAGATAAATGACATTTGAAAAATAGTTACACTGGCTACATTTTAAAAATGTAGCCTATTTTATTTTTTTAATAGCAATATAAAAAGATGTACTATAAATGTGTAGCCAGTTGAAAGGTAGATTCTGGATTCAGCTATGAGCTTGTGTCTAGGACTTAATCCATGGAGTTATTCAACTGTGATTTATCTTCAGAAGGTGTCGAGTGGAGGAGGAAAAGAGATAAAGAAATAATCACATGAAAATGTCAATGCTCCTGCCCATATGTTGCAAATAATATTCCTCCAGGCTAACCAGTCCACTTGAATACCCAGAAATTTCTGTATACGCTTTACTTGAAATTTTGTTCCATAACGATTTTAAGTTCAGATTTTTATGAAGTGCATGGGCTTGTAATTGTATCACACCTTTGATGAAATAAATGTAAGACAGTTGATCTCTGGAAAACAGAATGTCATTTTGTCAAGTTGCATTCTTACCTGATGGTTAAGTTTGATGTACTCTTTTTTTTTTTTAATTAATTACCAGAAAATGTGCCTTGTTCTTCACGAACAGTATTACCATAGTTGAACACCGTCCAGTGTCAAAGATGTAAATAACAGAGAGCTATAGAACAGGTTTAAAGCAAAAAAAAAAATAAATCACGATGCAATTATTTTTTTTTTTTAGCACTGAATTTTTGACCTTAATGAGAATTCAGTTTTGTCCTGCAATTTGGTGCAGTCGTGTTCCTTTGGTCGGCTGAGTCACAAGTGGTGTAAGAAGGTGCACACGTAGCATGATCCATTCCTTCTAATTCACCAGCTGTTCAGAAGCCTGGATATATTTAACCCCACTGACAAAGTTTTCCCGGCCTCAGATAATTGCCCTATTACTGTGAATATTATTTGTCCTTCAGGGACAGAAGCCACCAGGCTTTAAGAGGCACAGAGCCCTTCCATTTGGAGGACAGTTACTCCTTGAGTAGCTCAAGGGATCTGTTGCAAAGTCCAATCTAGCACTGCAACATAAGACCCCACTCGTCTGTTACTGAATAGTCTACTTCAAAGTTGAGTGAAAGCTCCCCCAGAATTTCTCCATGGAGGAAAGGATGTCTTTATCAAGTTCTTCCAAGCTGGATAAAACTAGATTTGATGATGGCCCTGCAGGACTGTGCACCTACAAGCAGTGCTCCTTTGGGGCAGTCAAGAATCAAAGTGATCTTCTGATGCTCTAAGCTCCCTGAGCACTAGGGCCTGTTTGTCCTGGTGCTCTGCATGGATGACCTACCATGAAGTTTGCTGAAGGCTCTGGGATGGTGCCCTGAGCACACAAGTGAGGTGAGTACAGAACTCATGCTGGGAAGGGGGGAGAAAAAAGTCATAAATTCTTAGATTTTTATCTGTTAAAAAAAAAAAGTGAGCTTTCTAATCTCAGTTTATTGTTACGCAGATTGAAAAATACATATATTTAAGCTTATATGTGGACAGTAGCAGCGATGATTAATGATGCTATGAAAGTTGGCTTGATTTTAACTGAAGATAGACAGAGGCATGACTGACGTTTATATAACTCTGAAACGCATGAGCGATATATGAAAGGGAACTTGTGAAGCACCTAAATAAATAGATTAAAATAAAGTACTGTAATGCAAACTGTGAGGGAAGAAAAAGTCTTTCCTTGCTGATATCTGCCGCTTAAAAGAATACCAGGATGTATCTGTTATTGTTACATGACATCATATTTTTTAAAAATATAAATAACCAGCAACGGCTTTGGTTTTGGGGAATATTTGGCATGTGTCTCATTTTATAATCTTTATGTATATTCAGAATGGAAATTCTGTCAAACAAACTCCTAACATATTCAGTAATGATTCTGAACAGTCATTGAAAAAAATGTAGTTTACATATTTTTTGTATGTCACAGCCTTACTGGTTCTTGAAACTATGCTTGTTATGCGCCACCTATGATCTGCCTGAGCTTGCTCCACAAGAAAACTTTGGAGTAGAGCTGTCAAACTTGGATGAGGAGCATGTTCAGAGTAAATGGGGGGAAGCTGGAGGATAAATGCGATGATCTGAGATTTCTCCAATTCTTTTGTGCAGCTTCATGTTGGAAACTTACAGATTACTAGAAAAGCCTCTCGTGCTACTGCTGGTATCTGTTTATTCCTCAAGTCTGGCTTTAGACAAAGGCAACTATATTACTGAAGTGCAAAAAGGAGTGGGAATGGTAGAGAAAGTTGATTGACAGCGAATGTTATCCTGCAGACTTAGCACAAAAAGGATGTGATTGTTTAATAGGGATTGTTTTTTTCTTTTCCCAATGTTTTTGGAAGGTTATATCCATTTTGAGAAGCACATGGCTTTTTGCACCCCTCTTGAGTAGGTCTCCAGTCAGGATCTTCTGCTGTCTAGAGTTCAGCTGTGGTTCGTTTGAACCCTAAGATGGTCCAGGACTAGGACGAGTTTCCACTTAAGTATATGATTTTCCCTAAATAGAGTCGTCGTTACACATGTTGCACAGCAGGACTGGGAAGTTTGCCCTCTGCTCTGTGAAATTAATTCTGTCTGTACAGTGGAAGTTTTCTCCATGACCTAATATTACATCCTTTCTTGTTTTGTGGAGTTTGAGCTAGAAACCAGATTGACTGTAAACAGTTCTAGCAAAAAATTGAGCAGTACTTTCTAGTGCTTATTCATTCCTGTAAATTTTTCACTAATAAACTGTAATGCAAGGAATTGTTTTTTGGTGCCAAATGGCTTATTTTAGAAATGGAGCACTCGCCAGACAAGAACTCTATTGCCTTTTCAAGCTCCGTTTGCCTATTAAACTTCAATGGGCTGTCTCGTGCTGCATTTTATAGTCGCTGATGTCTTCAGATCACTTTACAAGCCATTCTGCAGCCCTAAAGCAATGATGATAAATGGTGAGGGATAAACGGTTACTTCCTTTAGCACTCACTGTGTTAACGCTCGCTCGTGTTAACAACATCCACATATAATACCACAGAGCACAGGAAAGTCTAGTCCCCAGACTCCAAATACTCCAAGAATTGAGTTCAATCTCGGAACGGTTGAGGTTAGAAGGGACCTCCCAGGGTTGTCTTGTCCAAGCCCCTGCTCAGGCTCAATTCCTGTGACTTTTTTACTAAAGCTCTTTGAGTTTACAACTAATTTGGTAAACGTTTGATTCAATCCTTTGCTTTGAAGCCTGGGTTGAAATTGATGGTGTAACTTTGGTAATTTAAAAATTTTCCCTTCAAAAAATTCATTGTATTAGCGTGTTAAAAACTAACATTTACCTTCCACTATTTTTTTATTTATTCTAAATGCAAGAGATGTGGCAATAGCTAAATTATTATTTCTATGACTACTCCCAGCAAACCCACCAAACTTTTGTTAACTCCATTGCGTAGCTGTAGCAGAATGTTTCATGGATCATGACTTTCTGGTCCATCGATGCACTGCTGAATAGTTGCTCTCTATTTTTTTGTCTCAAATCTTTGAAACTGATTGTGGGTGGCAGCGTTGCTTTTCTTTGCCAAACTTTTGCTTGTTGGACTTAAATTGGCTTTACCTGTTTGTCTTGGGGCTTTCTTAACAGGTGGTTTTCACTGTGCATTTTACTTTTTAGGGAAAATTAGGCAGAATCCATACCTACAAATGAATGCATCTCTCCTTGCTTCCTATGACAGAAGCAGCAGATGAAATTGTAAACCTATTCAGTGCGTAAGTTGGGGGGTTTTTCCAACTTCATAGACTTTTTCATTCAAGCATCCTCAATATAGATAGAGAACTAAAGTTATACTAAGAAGTATTATTTTTATTGTAAGGAAATTTATGGAATATGTCTTGTACTTTTAAGCATAACCTAAATAAGAAATAACCCTCGTGATGAGGCTGTTCAATCATTGCCCAGTAAATGCTCTTGGAAATGAGATTTAAAAGAAGAGATGAGAAAAATGACAAATCTGCTCTGTGGTGCTGATGGCCACGTTTCTCTTTTGCTGCACTTCCCATGTTGAGCAGCATGAGAAGAGTATTCTTAAAAGTTTATGGTTGCTGTCTTCACTGGTACTGAGAAGTTAATTGGAAGCCTTTAAAGGTAAAATGAATTTTTACAGCCTAAATAACAGCCAGCCTTAGCTGAGAGCTTGTGTGTGTGCTAAGTACAGGAACGCTGCTTAATAACCAGGGGGAGAAACTTACACCAGTACAAAAAAAGAAAAACTGGGGAAGAAATTACAATCCTTTTGCATCCTGCTTGTTGTATAATTTACGTCATCTTCTATAAATGCTCTTCATCGGCTCTTCGTGTTTTCAGTTGCTCCATAATTGTTACATTTAACTTGTTTAGTTATTTCCCTGGGTTGGTGGCACTTTTTTTATTTTTCCGTGGGGGATTTCTGCAGATGCTGAATCGCTTTGCTACAGGCTGGATGCTATTTTCCTTCATGCCCACCCCTTCTCGTCACCAGTAAATATTATGGCCTTGAGCAACCTGGTCTAGTGGGAGGTGGAACTAGATGATCTTTGAGGTCCCTTCCAACCCAAACCATTCTATGAAGTTAAATCCTTCAGCTGAGTGCTAAGGGTGTCTCTGCAGGATCAGTGGTGAAGTAGTTCTGCACATGTTGCTCTCAAAGAAATTAAACCCAGGACACTGAAGCTTTCCCATTTTTCTATGAAGTGGGATGCTGCAGGAGGTAGTGACTCCTGACCCCCCCTGAAAAATTCAGTCTATTGCACTGCCAGCTCCGACTCTGCCCGATCACAAATATTCAGAGTTCCAACCACTTGCGGTTATGGCATTTATATATCTTTAATGTGTCTCCAGAAAGTACAATGTCCATGTTTTTAGCTTCCTAAAATGGATGAATAGTTTCTACAGGATGATGTCTGTCACTGTTGCGTAACCTTCTTTGGGTTCTTTGCGGGAGAATATTTTTAAGTCTATGAGCACAGTTATTAGATAAATCACAGAGCAATAGTAGCGCTCCCATTTCTGCGTGCATAGTTATTCCTTTTTAAACAAGCGTGTGATTATAACATGAAAGTTGAAATAGTTGATTTAGTGAGTTTTTCATCTAAAATCCATTCTAGATGTAAAAAATAAAAATGTGATGAAATTCCAGTGCAGGGGATTCTATTATTAAATTGGTGGGGATGTTACTATTTCAAGTGTGTCCCAGGAATCCAGGAGTCTTTTTATAACACAAAATCCGTGGGTTACTTCATTGAAAAGGAAAAAAAGCAAACTATTATTATCGTACAATTTTTTTTTGGCCAAAGTACTGTTTAAATCTATTTTTAAAGATCTCGAATTAGATGCTTTATTATAAAACCAGAGTTGAAAAAATCAAGGTTCTCTCTTCTTGAACTGCATCCAGTTATGTATGCAGGGTAGTTAAACTCTTATTTTGTGGTTTTAAGACACTTCTAATGTGTGTTTATTTCAGCAATGAAAGTAGAGAATAAATGTGCCAACAGCTACAATGGAATTACTTGCTTTGTCCCTTCTGTGTTTCATTCTTTAGATGATTGTGACTAAGCCCATAATGCCTGAGGTGCTACTGATGTGCCTCTAACATATGTTTCCATAGGGGTTATGTAGCATGAAAACAGCAGTATGGTGTTGCTGTGTGGATAGCTATATGACTCTGATCTTTTGAATGTGCTTAATGAAAAGCTGGTAATTCCCATCACCTGTTTTTGTCTCGCTTGAGATTAGTCTTTTCATTAGACCAACTTCCTCTAGACCTGCCTTTAAAAGTTGCATGTGTTTAAGGCAGACATCAAAAAAGAGTAATTTCCTGCAAGGCTTTAGTTTGATAGCCTGTGCTTCCTCTCTTTCCACTAAGTTCTGATTTTGATGTGTGAGTGAACGTATTTTCTGTTTAAAAAGAAAATAAAAAATAAGGGAAGCATGGGGCTATATAGGCTACAATTCTGCTTCGGTAGAAGCAAAACACGCATTTTTTAGAAATAACAAGTTTTAGAACAAATCGTGAAGGGAGAACTACAGCTAATGAATAAAGTAACTTGATGGATATTGGACTTTTCTTGGAGGATACTTTCTTCAGGATACGTAACAATATTTCACGATACTGTAGTTCCACTTAGTAATAGCTGTTACTCATAATTCCACTCACTTCTCTGTATAATGTTTTGGTAGATGGAAATAAGGGTCTCAGCTGAGTTGCTTCTCCAGGTCCCTGTTTCACATAGACTAAGCCTTATAATCTGCAGCTATTCTGCATCTTTTTTTCTTTTCTCCCATTTGTGATTTTATTATTTTTCCCCACTTTCTACACTGTACATTTAGCCCTTGCTCTTTCCCTTGTCTCCTGATTTCTCATCTCTGTTACTCAGTACTGTGGGAGAATACATCAATTTTTTTACCTTGAGGAACTTGCCTCATTTGCTACCTCAAAGTCCTGAACTGTGGTAGAAGAGGAGGCGTGGTGCCAGGCAGCTAAACCTCATCTTACCTCTGACCTGAAGACTTCACACTTTGAGGGCCTCTTCAATGGCTGTTTTAAGGACGAAATGGCTGCTTCCATTTCAGGAAGATATTAAACCTATGAAAAGGCAAGAAAACATTTTGTTGTCTTCAGGGGAAAAGTGAAAATTGATAATTCATGGTATTAGCTGCTGGAGAAAGTTTCAGTACTTGTAAGAAATATCAGAGTGGAAACATTGGTGAGGTTTCAGGTGGAAATCAGCAATGTGATGCAGATTCTAGAATAATCCTGAAAGTTCACAGATGAGATATTCTCATGACAGAAATAGCTATCAGCTTTGAAGGGGAAGGTGTTTGGTTTTTGTTGGTTTTTTTTTTGCCACAGCCAAAAGGATGATGAGGTGAAGATCATTGGGTGCCAACCACTGGGAGAAGCAAGGCCAGCAGTGGCTGCAACCCCAAGGAAGCCCAGTGACCTCTGCAGAGCTATATCTGCTGGCATGCGTTTCCACCCTGATGAAAGGATTATGGAGCGTGGCTTTTGCTTGTGCTGAAGATGATGGATGTTTTCTAAAGTCTCCCATGAGCTTCACCAAATATTCTGATGGATTGAAGTTTTCCCAGTATCTCTAGTTTTCTAGCATGGAAGAAGGTTCCCATGATCCTCAGTGTTTGTAAGGTGCAAATATATGGGCTAGTTAATGAAAGACATCTGATCCTGCATAGGCCTGTACTTCCAGAGCAGAATGGCGATACCTCATGTGTTATGTAAATTAAAAGAATATATGGAAGTCTCTGACCAGTTCAGAGGTTCAAAGCATTTCATGCTGCTTTGACCAGAGATACTGAAGAAATGCTCAAGGTTCTGCTGCGTATGCTAAAAATAAAGGTCAGGACAAGCAGGACAGCCCAAGCTGGTTGCTCTGGGGAGATCAAAGTTATTTGGACTGGTTTGTGTTACGTGAGGGATGGGAACAGGCACTCACCTTACACTTTTACCCTTAATTTCTTGTAGCACTATCCCATTTTAGGCTTTGCTGTAATGTTGCCTAGTACAGACACCTACTACAGAGAAACATCTCAGTGGCTTCAGAAGAAGGATGTCCCATAGTTTAATATTTGTAATGAGCCACAGTTTGAGCATGAAATGCAGGGCTTTGCAGAAATGTTCAGGCTTAGATAGGTGATTTCAGGTGCTTGGTTTCCTCAACCCAAAGCACGGGGGGAGAAGATGATGTCCAGAGCCATCAAAGACCTAGGATCTGTACTCTCAAGTTATTTTGCCATTTTCTGGTTTAACAGAAAACCCAGAATAACTGTGGTAGAAACCTACCTATCTGCAGTTCCTCTAACACCGAAGCGTCCAAACAGGAAATGGTTAAAAATAAAATTTAAAAATCCATGGTTATTTAGGATGCCAGCAGCTGATACCGCAGCAGTGGCGTGATGTGTGCAGGGAGAAAGGTGGTGTTTTCTGATAACGGTGTTTACGAAGAAGATAATCTCATAAGAAAATGAAGATATCTTCAGAGACAGGCAAATGGAGGATTAAGTGACTTCAAGACACATGAGGAAGTGAATTAAAAATGCCAGCTCTTTCATCCTGGTGGAGGAAAGCATCTCTCTTGCTTTGAGGCCCAGTGATTCTAAATGAAGTGAATGTTATGGCTCCTGATGGCAGAGCAGTGCTAGTTAAAGGAAAACCTGCAAGTCCAGGCAACGACAAAAGATCACCTGTAAAATGAATTTAGCCAACTGGTCCTAAGCATTCAGAGGTTGGAATGATTTTTCCCAGATTTTAGGAGGTGTAGACTTAACTTTTTTTTTTCTTTTGACCTGTAGTAGGAATTTGTAACTTTACACAACTGTTTCTTGACTAGCAGGAGAAAGGGGCAGAGATTTTTTTTCTGCTAGGGAAAGCAGTGGCAACTGAATGAGTATCCACGAGGAAAGCAGGTATTTTGGGGGGACTTTATATCTCTGAACATCACAGTCACAACAGTGGGAAATTCCCATGAAATTATGAAACTAATAAAAAACCTGCTGTTGCTTTGAAATACTTTTTTTTCTCCCCAAATAGGGAAAAAGTCATCTGTGACAGGAAATATGAGCCAAAGGACAAATGATGAAATTGCCTTTGATTTTTTTTCATTATTCATGAGAAGCCTTATCTGTAGTAAGAATGGTTTCTATTAACGTCTTGCTGAGACGAACCTTTGACTTCTCCAACATCTGCAAAGCCATGGACAAGGTAGGTCTAGTAACTGATACAGAGCATTCTGCAAGAATTCAAGCAGTCCTAGATATTAAGCACACCATGGGAGGTGTTGCAGGATCATGCAGTGGCCAGCTTGGTGAGAAAAATGTTGTTGGAGCCTTTCTCCAACATCTTTCAAATAATAAAAGGAACCAACAACCATCTACGAAGAAAAATATGTGCCAAAATAAAAAGACACTTCAGGAGAAAGGCTGACTTCTGGGATTTTATTAAAAGTATATCAATTTAAAGGTGGTTTTTTTAAAATCCTGTATAAGCTAAAGCTCTCGATATCTATCTAATTTAACATTTGGGTTTTCAACAATCTTAAGAAAATATCTGCTCTCACTTAAAATACTTTTTCACAGTTTTATGCCAATTGTGTCCTTAAAATCATTCTGCACCTCTGATATTTTAGGAAAGTTACAGGTATTGAAAAGAGGAAGAAAAAAAAAAAGGGAGAAAAAAGAAAGATTTTTTTTTTAAAAAAGCTGCTGATAATTTATCTTGGGAAAACTACTACAGTCATGTTAAAAATCTCTTGGTGGTGTGCTGTGAGACTAAGCAAATGTACATTCATTATAATGAGCTTAAACATCTAGGTAACTATTTTGGGAGCTGGCCCTTCAGAGTGATCTTCTACTACAAGCTAATTAGACACAGTGCCTTAAGAAAAACAAAAACATCCACTGAGCTGTGAACTTTAGCCAGCAAATATGTTCCTAGAGTAATTTTCATGCTCAGAAAGTGTCCCAGTTATGGATAAATATGAATTTAAGTGATTCAGTAGCGGTCCTTATATTAAAAAGTAACTAATTAGTTTTTGTTTAGACTGGTCTATTTCTTCGGTGCTGAGGAAAGGCTTTAGAATAACTACATATTCAGCCAGCATGAGCAGTTCTTCCATCTGCCAGAAAAGCTGGGGATGACTTCTTTTGCTGCTGTTCTACCAAGTGTTTTCATATGGTTGGGGTTTTTTTGTAATTTTGTAGTGTTTAAGCCAGAAAGCTGTTTAGATCCCTTAATTTGACCTTAGTTTGGCATGCTAGAGACCATTATATTTTTCTCCACTAGGACTGAATTGAGCACAATTTACCTTAAATAAAAATAACTTAACACACGAGCCTGTCTTCCACAAGGACGCTTGGTGTTGGTGTCAAGACTCTCACTAATTCCTAGCTATTTGTTACAGTGATTAATCTTCCCTTCCAGAAATAAGAACAAAGAAAATGAGCTTGAATTCTAAATCTGATGCACGTGGCTTAGTTTCCAGCCCATATTTTCATTTTGCTGGTGTCTGGCCCAGGTCGTGTTAGACAGGCCCTGGTGGGGTAGGTTGCACACAAGTGCTTGAGTGCCCCCGTGTCTGCTGGGCTGAGGGAAGCAGAAAAACATCTTCCCCTCCTGAAGATACTTGCGGCTTTTTCTTTTTTGCCTGGCTTGCATAGATGGGTCTTGAGAAGCCTTTTTAAGAGATTTGGTTTTTCGTCTTTTTTGGGGAGTTTTTTTCTGGCTGTGGTGGGGAGGGACATAAGGTACCTTCACAAAAAATCTACCAACCAGACTGGCCACTCTAACCAGGTACACCTCTGAAGGCAAAGACTCCACATCTCTCAGGAGGGAACATGTGGTCCAGTTCCTGCAGCTGTTGTGTGTCTCTGTCCATGTGCTACTTGGTGTTTGTCCAGTCTTCGGCTCTGTGCCAAGGAACCCCAAAGCAGGCTGTCATCCTCAGGGTGGCTGTCAGATTATCTCTCGGGCAGATTTGCGCTGGCCAAGTGCACTGCTGCCAAGAGAGCAAATGGCTGAAGGTGCTGTCATTGTGTTGGACGTGTACTGAAGTATTTGTTTAGAAATATTACAAATATTTTTTAAAATTAGTCTCTTTTACATTCAAAAGCAGTAACCAAAACCAGAGTGTTGAGCAAGTTAAATATCAATAAATAGTGACTGTGGGTGTCAGTGCACAGAGACACGTAAAGGTGATTGACAAACCTCCCAGGAGACCATTCCCTCCAAGCCTGGTTAGATGTGATGGCAAAACCGTTAAATGGTGGAAGAGGTGGAGTCAGAGCTCCCCAGGCAAGGACAGGAATTTTGCTTTTCCCCTTTGGTTTGGAGTTTAATGGTTTAACTGTCATAAACAGGGCGTTGGGGCTGCGTTTTGATACTGTTGTGGGGTTTTTTTGTGCCCTTCTTCTCCCAGCCAAAACTGATCAACTATTTGATTTATCTGGAGGCTTGTTCATGGCCAAGATCTACTTGATGTGCTGTCAGCTACTGGTCTGTGATGGCCTTTTTTCTCAAAAGAGTCCTAGGTTATTTTCAGTAAATACGTAGGTTTTTTTAAAAATAGATGGGAGTCACTGGGAGAAGTCTCGGGTTTGCCTACTGGGTTGCTGGGGTGTTGCCAAAAGAAAACCCGGCTCTCTAGAGACTCATCATGCTTTTGTCTCTGCTTTTTCCTTCAGAACATGTGTGGACCTCCACTATGTGAGCTGGCTCCTGTGAATTTATTTTATCTTATAGCTATGCTGCTGGCTGTCCTTAGCGTTGTTTAGGTTGCCAGATGCTTAGCTTGCAACAAAGCCTGTTTGAGAACTAGGTTCTAGTGACAAATCTTGCTTCCACATCCCACACTGGCGTCTCGTTTGCAGTCAAGTACTGTGATGAGTATGTCTCTGCTAACTGCCTGCTACTGTCTGAAAGCTGCAGAGACTGCAGGTCAGGCTGGTTTTTGGAGAATGAGACTCTGGGTTGCTCAGAAGAGAGAACATGCAGCCTCTCAAGGCTGTAGCAAGGGGGAAAACGCAAGAGGGATGAAACCAATCAAGGCAGTAACAGCTAATGGGTAAATGTCACTACTAACACTTTTAGCATTAATGTAGGCGTAATGGTTTTCATACATCTTCAAAGGCGTTTGTTGCTGTTGGTTCAGTAAACAAAAAACTGATTTGTTTTCTGCTTTTTAGGCTTCTGGAAAACAGTATTTAACAGTTTCTTGAGGCTGGGCTTCTTGAAATGTGATGGGCATGATACGTTGGGTTTGTTGAGTGGCTTTGCCCGCCACCTCCAACTTGGTTTGAAGCTACTTTTTCCCTTTGGTTCTTCCTCTGATATGATTTTGTTAAATAAAACAGTAATGTCAGCATTTTGATGGTACAGGTAATAATCAGGATTCGTTCAGGTGATGTCCCTCTGCCAGCTGATCGTGGAGGGAGAGGCCCCTTGGTAGCTGATCAACGACAAGGATTTGTGCCTAAGCAGGACACGATGCTAGTGCTGGGAAGGAGCAGTTAAGCAGGAGGTTCTGGACTTTTTCTCTGCTGCAGCTGCCAGATGTGGAGATACCTGCAAGCAGGTTGTGTCTCTAGTGACACTCTCGCTGTGTGAGGTGGAAAGCATCCAGTGCAGCCTGAAGGGTTTCGTGAAAAAATAATAAACATGTTTTTAAAAGGAAAAAAAAAAAAAGGTTCTTTCAGATATTAATCTAGCCAGAAAATTTGTCACTGGGGTAGCAACAGCCCTATTTAGCAAGGTATAAACTTCCTTTTTTCCTAAACATCCCAGGCGTTACGGAATTTGCAGCTTAAACAGCGGAGAGGAGAGGAGCACAGCCGAAGTATTTGAGGAACTGCATTGCATAGACAAGTAGGGTCATAACTTATTAAAACATTTGCAAAACACATTCCAGTGAGACGAAGTTAAACAGCAAGAGCATCTTCCCACTAAGAAAAGCATTAGGGAACAGAATAGGTAATGATGGAAATCGGCTGCCCGGGCGCATTCCTCGCATGGCTGAGCTCGCTTTTGATGACTTTAAACTCGCTGTCATTGGCTTGTAGGGCAAATTTAACTGGTAGTACAGTGTAAGTGATGCTGGAGCTTACGTAAGAATTTTTTCCTTCCTACGTCCTGCTGTATTTCTAAGTCGTACGTGATCGTAGGCTGCCTTGCAAGCATATGGATGGGTCAGAAATAGTGTGCGATATACTTTTCCTGAAAACCCAGCATATAAATAGTACAGGTGGGAAAGATGAACTCAGTTGTCCTCTGGTTCCATGGCAGTTCCAGAACTGGTCTGGCTGTCCTAGTGGAGTGATGTAACTTTGGCAACGGCAAGCAGGAGTAGAGCCAGGGATTTCAAGTTCAGGCACAGAGCCCCTAGGATCCTTCTCTGTGCCCCATCTGACACGCAATTAGTGCAGCTACATGGTCATGACTCTTTCCCCTACTATCCCTGTTAGCAATTGTATTTTGAGGAGCCAGAGTATTGGATGGCATAGTCTCTAATAAAGAGGCAAACTAGGTGAGGAGCTTCCCCCCACCCACACACTTCTTAGGAAAACTGCAGCAAAGGTGCTTGCCCTGCACATTTAATAACAAAGTTAATGTTAACAGTGATGCTTAAATGTGTCCTGTTGATGAAGGTGAAAATGGGCAGTTCTCCCCGCAATGCATAAAAGGCAGAACAGATACAAAAATTCCTCAGAGCTCTTTGAGCTGGAATCGCAAATTATCTCTTCAGAAAGCTGCATGCGCTGTTCTGAGGGCAACAAACATGATAGAGAGGTTTTATATGTCTTGTTTCACAAAGTTGTTCTGAATATTAAATAATAATCACCATCATATGCGGGAAATATTTGTGCTCTCCACTATTAACCATCTAACAGTGTACAGGAAACCAACTGACGTGCTAACTGAAGAATTCAAGTGCATCCTTGCGTAAACGCTTCACTGAATAACGATTGCACACGGTGAGTAAAATCTGCAGATAAATTGATGAATACTGTAACCAAAAGTGAACGAGAAAGTGGAGATCCTAGTTGTCATTGGCCAGTTCCTTAATAAGACGTGCAGATTTAGGATTAGTTATTTTTAAATCAGCATCCACTTCTGCAAGGCTGAGTGCTAATAAATGTCACATGCACTCGTATTAAGTGTAAAAAATTTATTGTTTTTCTGCCTCTAAGGCTAAATGTTATTAGCCCAAATGAGCTATCAAGGTGATATGATAAAGGCCCTGCTGAATATTTATACAGAATTAAATTAAATACGTGTGTGCCACTTGCTGGGCAAAGAACACAGGGGAAAATATGACTAAGACACAAGAGCAAAGATTAGTTTACTTGTCAGTCCATGATCATGATACAGATGGAATTTCCTCCCATAAAAACAGCATGACAAAGAGTTCATGAATATTTTCATCAGTAGCTAATGTTTCCATTCCCAGAGGAGAGCTCTAAGCCCACAAACAAGAAAGACTGCTACCTTTAAGATTCAAGGGAATGTCATCACAAAGTGTAAACTGTCTGCAAAAAACTTTCAGCGTTGATAGCTGTATCGCATTAGAGACAAGTGCATCGCAGCTGTGAAGTGCATCATAGCATAGACATGACCCTTATTTATAAAAATCTTTAATTCATAGCTATGCTGTTATACTGGAATCTGTACTGTAACAGCGCAGCCCTGGGCTCCGCTGAGAGCAATGACAGCGTGTAGGTGAAGGGCAGTGTGACATTTCTATTTTCTTCTCATTTTCAGGTGAAAGGTGCAGCTTTTGCACGGCTGCGAGCGTGAGGATGTGTTTTCAGAGGATGGCATAATGAATTTATACGTGTTCGCTGTCTGACATTTAAATTTGTTCATAAATGTAATAGATTATAGATTTGTAAGTAACATGCAGGTGCAGCATATGTATGTTTGAATATGGCTATGTCGTAGAAATTATTAATAGCTTAAAAAACAATTCTCTCCTAGAATAACAATAGTCGTAAGTTAATGTAAAATAGTTAAATACAACCTGACTTTGAGGTCTTGTTTAACTGTTTATGCACTGAGCTGGTTTGAAATACAGTATCAAGTATCTGAAGCTACGTTACCTTCTGCCAAAGTGAAACCTGTGCATCATTTTACTCATACTCATGTATCTTTCTCAGCCTTTTTATCCTTTCTTGAAACTAGGATGGATAGGCAAACGAAATTGAAGGAATATTACCCAAATGTGGGTAATAATAAAAGGGAGTGCTGCAGTGGAAATTAACACATAGGAGAACGCAGCCCTAGTAGTAAAGGAAGGAGAAGAGTGAGGCCAAAGTTGGAACAATATTTTTTGAAAGTGGATACTTAACAGAATGAGTTAGAGGTGTCACAGGTGGGGGAATATTTTCCAAGATGTATTATGGGAAAAGGCTTGCAGCCTTCAAAGTGTGAGAATTAGAAAATCAGCAAGTTTCTATAAAGGGGAAAAAAAGTCTACAACCATTTTAGAAATATGTTTATTTTCAGCTGAGTGCTGTGACACTTGTTCCACCGAAGGAGTACAGAAATTCAGGAAGTTCTTATTATAGCTCTTGAACAGACCCAAGCGGGCAAACAGTTTTTTCCAAGCGCATGCAAGTTCTAATGGCAAACAGCAAAGTCCTAAGAAAATGAGAGAATTAAGTTATGGGATCATAGACATTTACTTCTAAGGAAATCTTAAAGAGCATTTCACTGCATTTCTATTGTTTATATTATTTTAACACCTCTACTTAAAAGACAGCTGGACTATGTCTGTAGAACATATAATAAAATCCTCTGTTTAACAGGCAGTGTGGTCCAGGAAGCAGCCAGGACATCTCTGGAGTGGGATAGTGAGTGATGTCTTTCCATGCCTGAAAATATACCGGGGAAAGCAAGGAGTCTCTGGGCTCCGTGCCTTCCCAATGCTCTGAGCTCAGGATACATATAGGGCAGACCCTGTGCTGCTTTACAGAGTGAATCCACGGTACTGGGTATGTACAGGCTGTGCAGTGTGTTGTTGCATGGGCAGTCAAGTCCCTGATGCCCACTGATGTTGTGCCTGTATGTCCAGGATTTGCAGACATCCAGCATCCCATGCTATTGAATATCAGAAAACTAGCTGGTGGTTGCTACAAGAAATGCTGCATCTGCCCAAGTAAGAAATTTCTCAGTATTTTGCCCTCAATAACTGTTACATAAAATACCAGTGAGGGAATATTCATATTAAGAACAGTTTATTCTATTTTTCAGTAGAACTTGAGGGTGGTTCCACATAGCATTGTGCAAATACGGCTACAGGGTGAAAAAAGGCTCCAGTTTATCAGGGGGAAGGAGTAATGGGATGTTTGTTGCAGAAGGAAGATACGTAAAAGGAAAGCAGCAAATGGAGTGCAGCAGGATGCTAGGAACTTCTCTGTTGACACAGAACTAAAGAAATTTAATGCCATAGAAAGATAGCACAAAGGCAGGGGTAATCTGTTTGTCCTTCCAATATGCCTTAGAAGAAAGCAAACATTGGCTTCTTGAGGGCATGGCCAGGCAAAAATCTACGACAGGCTGCCGTGGTGTCCAGGAAAGCAGCTGACTTTCAAAGAAAATGCCCTGAAAGCTCAGGAGTAAATCAATCCATGTTACGGGAGAACAGATGGTCCTGGCAGAAGGTCTATTTGGCCAAGCTTTTTGATGAACTAGCATGCAAAAAGGGAGCACGTGAAAAGGGGGAATGATGGCAGGCTGAAGAGGTGTAAATTGGGAAGGCCAAAGCCCACCTGGAGCTAAGAGAATTAAGGGGTAGAAAGGAAGCATTTTACAACTTTGCTCACAGAGAAGCTCAGAGAAAATGTGGGTGAATGGTGGGAGGCAACTAAGGGAGGGATGACACAGAGAAAACTAAAAGTATTCAATACTTCCATTTCTTTTTTCTTTCCTCCCCACTCCTTATTTTTCACAGGAAAATCAGCCCTCGCGTGGTTTGAGGAAGAGGGAGAGCCATTACTGAGAGCAACAGGTGACAGAGTATGGAAGGTGGATGGGAAAGGTAAGCAGAGGATCAGGGGAGCTTTAGGTTGCATTGCCCCCCATCATGAATGATATGTCTCAAATGGTGAGGTAGTGCATACCCTTGGCAGGTTTGTGGATGGCACTGAATTATGATAGACCTTGAGAAAAACTGAAATCTGAGTTTAAAAAAAACCTTCATAAATTTCAGGAGGGAGGTGTGCAAAGCTCTGCTCCCCTAGGGGTATAGCTCCGTGCATCAGCACTGTCTGTGGCCTGACCGGCTCTAATCAAAAAGGACCAGGTGTTACATCAGAAACCAGGCTCATATGAGTCAGCAGTGGTCTTTCATGACTAGTAAAGCAAAACCCATGGTGGGTTACCTTGGAAGAAACATGGCCAGCAGGAAGGTCTTACTCTCTCTGCTTGGCACTGCTGAGGCTGCTGTAGTCAGTCCTCTTCTGGGTCCTCTGGTTTGAGAAGGATTTTGGACTTGAAGGTCTAACAGTGAGCTACCAAGACTTTCAGAGGTACCTGACTTGTGGGGGAGGGTTAAGGGACTAGGACAAGGAGGAATGGTTAATGGTAGCACACAACACTGGAGAGCAGGCTAAGGGGGGGCTTCCAAGCACAGTAAGGTCAGGCTTTTTTGGATAGTGAAAGACGTAAAGCGTGGGACAAATCACAACTTGAGAAGATCAGAGTGGCCTTTCTTGGCTAGGAAGGTGGTGCAGCACTGGAATAGGTTGTCAAAAAGATCGGTGCTCTTGGAGGATTTCAGGACTCACCATGGCTGATCTGCCTTAGTTCTGGAGATGGTCATCCCACTCCATCAGGGGTTGGACTGGATGATCTCTAGAGGTAACTTCCAGACAGCTCTTCTATGATCCTATGTTATATACATATGTCTATAGAGCAAGCATAATTTTCACAGTTAAAATTAAAGCAAAAAAAATCAAACCCAACCAATAACAAAAAAAAACCAAAAGAAGACCATAATCCTCCTGATTCAGAACATATCAGCCATCAGTAACAAAGAAGTTAGTGGATTCTCACTGGATTAGAGATGTATTTGCTTCCTCAGACATGTTACGTATCAGATGCATGTTTTAAAATGTGAGAGGGGAAACTGCTGGCCCTCACAGACTTGTGCCTTACTGACTGAGTGGCAATGTCTATGTCAACTTCTAGCATGGTCATGTCACTTTAGCAGAACTTATTAACTCTCCTACAGAGCCGTGTAACTTCCAAGCTACGCTGCAAGCACATACAGGACAAATCTGTGGTTTCGTTAAAGAGACAGCTTCAGTAACAGTGGTATTAAAAATCTCAGGAAAGGAAATGACGTATGAAAATAAGTCATTAAGGGACATAACAATCATGAACAGAATGATAATCTCTTGAGTACTTCTGGCTGGGTTGCTAGAAATCAGTTGAAATCTGTTTTCTCTGTCTCTGTTCAGAGGTATTTTGTTACTAAACGGTGCAGTATGTTAGTGAGCTACAAGATCCAAAACCACCACACAAAAGAATAGAGCAGAACAGTATTACTGCAATTAGTATGCATTAATAAGTCATATATTAATATCTGGTTCAAAATCAAATAATTGCAGTGGATTTAATTGCATAAAATTAATGATGACTTGAGGGCTAAAGCGTTTATTTTTTAATATAAAAGTGCTCCATTTTGTCCTCTTGAGCAGCAAGAATGATCTAGGTCCATTGCGGTTTGGTTTCCTTGTAAACCCTGGGCACAGGCACTGGAAATACACTTTATTTACAAAATCTATATTGTTGAAGCATCTACTGAGAAAAAGCAGAAACTAGCTCTAAATGCTTTTTTTGCACTTCCTAGCCTAAACATACAGACTGTTGTCTTCCTTGAGCAACAACATCTGTTAGGTTGGAAAGCCAGATGTGTGAAGCGTACTAGCAGTTGGGAAATATCAAAAAGGTGAAGAGGAGTCCTCAGCAGCTCCAGAGATGGTAAGGAAATTGGAAGAGAAGACAGATGCAAGATGTGCTTGCAAGCAGGGCGTGCAAAAGAGGTGAAAGGATACCATGTGAATTGTTTAATTTGGAATGATGAAGAAAAGCTCCAGGAAGTACAATATTGTGAGGGCTTGCTTATGCTTTTGTTGTCTTTAATTGCATTCCTTATTCATAAGAGAGTTGATGACTTAGGGGTTTTCCAGGAATCTTTTCACAGTTCTAGATGCTGGTCCATACTGAATCTCATGGGTTTGCTGTCACGGGCGTGTTGGAGCAGTTGAACAACAGCTGGGTATAATTCTTGGCCAGGTTATAACAATTCATGAGATGAAAGTCTGACTCCAGGAGATCAAATAGGAGGGTTTTTTATTTGATATCAAAACCTTGCCCTGTTTGTTCATTTTTTTCACAGCTTGATCAGAGCAGAGGAAAAAAGAAAAAAGTGTTGGCATGCTGACTGTTTTTTAGTGGCATTAGAACTGAGAATTCCCAGCCCTTGTAATCTTGTGATATTTTTTATTTTTAAACCTTGAACCATGGAATTTAATGCTGTGTGTGTAAACTTGGAAAAATAGCTTTACTAAATATTCTAATTTCAGAAGGCAATTAGATTGAAAGTTAAATATTTTTTTTTAATTCTTACATTTTTATGCCTATGAAGTGATGTTTGGGGTCTGACCTGCACTGGAATGCTTGGAATAGCCAGTCATGGATGTCCTCGGGTTTCTCAGACCCTGATGCATTTCAAAACAACCTTCTTGATTCTACAAAAGCTGGCTAGAGGTCTCTGCCCTTTCCATACAAGTCCAGCATGAAAAAAGCAGAGTTGATAAACAATGATTAAATAGAAAAGTATAGCTCAGACAATGCATTTGAACTTCTAAAAAGTTTTGCTCAGTTCGGTGTTTCTCCTGAATGTTTGCTTCTTCCTTTGCAGTATTCAAAATTACGGAAGCTGGGAGATATTTTGATAGTGGTTCCTCCTTGGGAAGAAGGGTTCTTTTCCTAACCTTTATATTATGCACTGCATCTTTGGGTGTGTTTGAGAGCAATTTAGTCTCAAGGCTGCAAGCTAAGACAAATCCAGGCAGAAGTTGTTTTGCTCCTTGAGGGGAGTTAGGAGAAAAGCTAAAAGTAGAACTGAGCAGGCATATAGGAAATACCATCCTGGATTAGGTCCAAAACCCACCTAATCCCATACCATGTCTCCAGCAATGATTAGTGTCATAATCTCCAGACGAAAATGGGATTACATGGCCTTTGCTCCTCCACAGACATTTGAAAGCTTATTCTGAGTTGTAATCATTTGAAATTGGCTTAAATCCTGAAGGCTGTTGCTTTGTCTCTTGCACTGAATCAGTTGGAATGAATTATGATACCGTGGATGTTCCTGTCACCTCTGTGAGCACCAGCAAGAGGTAATGGCCTCAAGTTGTGCCAGGGGAGGTTTAGATTGGATATTAGGAAGAAGTTCTTCACTGAAAGAGTGGCTGGGTATTGGAACGGGCTGCTCAGGGAAGTGGTGGAGTCACCATCCCTGGAGGCGTTCAAAAAACAAGTAGATGTGGCAGTTCGAGACATGGTCTAGTAGTCAGGGAAATGTTGGATGGAGGTTGGACTTGATGATCCTAGAGGTCTTTTCCACCCTAAATGACACTAAGATTCTATGATTCTATGAACCTGGGGAATGAGGTTGGTGTCCTCCTGCCCAGCTGCTGAGTAACCCACAGAAAACTAGTATGTGACTGAAATATTTCCCATCTTAACAGTTCTCAGCTCCAGCAGGAAATGGTGACACAGACTGGGGTTTTAGTGGTGATTTTACAGACTGGTGATACAGGTCTGGGGTTTTACTGATGCTTTAGTGAAACTGGGTGCTGCAGACTTAGGTAGTTCAAGAAAAATGAGTGTAAGTCTGGCAGCTTCTATGAGGAGCCTGCAGGAGGTAGGAGATGGGTGGCAAATTTTTCTTCCACTCCTCCCCATCACCTCACTCCTAAAGGGAGAGGGCAATTAGGGTATTCAGTTGAGGGAAAGTGTACTAGCGTGAACACATCAGCTGTAACAAACGCTTTGAAATTACATGCTGAGAGTCACAGTAGCTAAACAGCCACGGTCTGACCTTCCAGAGCTTTGCCTGCATCAATCAAAGTCAACAGACACACAAGAGTATGGCCTGTGAATCACTGTTCAACAAGTGAACAGCCACTTTCTTCTGGGTGGAATGCCACAAGCAAATTAGGGGTACTGTAAACAAAACTGATTTTATGGGTTTGACATCAATGTTATTACTCTGGGAAAAAAAAAAAAGTTTTTATTTAATTTTAGTTGCTTATGTTATTTGGTTCTCTCTGGAGCATTTAGCTGATATCTGTATGTTGCTGACAAACTGAATTTCTGTTGCTGGAATCATCACAATGAGTCATTAAAATAATTAAAATGAGTCAATGAAATGAGTCATCAAGTGTGCGAGAGCTACACTTGCAACCTGCTCCTGTCCCTGTGTTATGCAATTGAATTTTTGATGATGGGCTTAAAAACTTCTGGCTGTCATGTTGAAGCGTTTCTTAACAGCTCTTAACAACAAGCGGAGTTGTAATATTTAGTACTGCTGAATGAGTCCTTGTAATTGAATTAGCTCGTTAGTCACAGAAAACAGAATCTGTCACGCAGAGAGAGAACACTGTTCCTTGAAAAGAACTGTTCTCTTGAAAAAGTTTTCATAAGCTTCTCTTTGGGCAGAAATTACTGTGATATCAGAGTTAGCCCTCGAAACTAGTCTGTATTATGGAGATATAGACTGCTTTCCAGATTCCAGTTGAGTTACAACTTTACTCTTGCACTGGTAAATTTTTCATTTATGTGAATTAATATGGTTTGATTTTGAGGAGAAAGGAAATTATGTTTGATAATTAGATACTTTTTATATTTTTGTTATATAAATGAAGCACCTGAGCTTTTTAAAGAGGGGAATTATACATTATAGGTATCTATACAATGCCTGCCACACCTGTTTCTCCCTCCTATAGTTGGTGCCTTTATGATTCAAAGAAAAAATACAAGTAGTATCCCTATTTATTATGTATTGGGTACTATTTGCTAAATACTGAAGATTAGAAAACGTTTCACATCTTCTAGTGATTGAAGATACCTCACTTATTTTGAGGAGAAATTCAGTGAGTGTATTATATTTTTTTGGTGCCTGTAAGGTGCAATAATTAAAGTCCAAAATTTGAAAACTTGGGTACCTAAACACTGACTTCAATTCTTTTTTCTCCTTCCAAATTTTTTTAACATTTTGCTTGATCATAGGTGTCTAAACATAACTTTTGTTTTCCACCTTTACAAAATGTCCCATGAAAATTTTGGCCCTAGGCATTGGTATCAGGTTTTGAGCAGGTTAGACTAGAAGAGAAAATTTGATTTGTTTTTTTGTGAATCTAGCAGTTTCTTTCCAACTTGTCCCAGTTAGTACTCTGTGATATAAACAAGCTTGTAAGAAAACACATTTCTAGTTGTTAGCTGATTAAGAAGAGGTTCACAATGTTTTTCAGAAAGTAATAATAGAAATAGAAATAATAAAAAGATATAATAGAAATAATAGATCCATAATTCAATAGCAGATTAATAAATCCACGGAGGCAGAGAATTTAAAAAGAAACTCAATAGTCTCATTAAAAATTTCATAATATCATTGGCATATTATCAATCTTTATTTCATTTTTTTTAATGATACATATATCTTTCCCCCTTTCATTTCTGGACTAATGTTTCAGATTGACAGGGCAAATAAGCAACATGCTGAAGATGAAGATGTCGGTTGTAACAGGTACCTGTGCAGATCGTATCAAAGGGTCAAGGGACGTCAGTGGCTCAGCTACTTAGAGCACAAGTAGTGTAACACAAAGTGGTTTTGCACAGTTGGACCAGGACTGGGCCGAGAGCTCAGCTGCAAGCGGGAGATGTGGGTCTTAGGGGACCCCTGGAGAAATGGTCCCTGCACCTGCTTCCCAGGCACAGGTTTCAATGGCAAGGCAATATATGGGAAACATATAGAAGGAAAAGAGGTTGCAAACTGTGTTATTGAAAGCATGAACTCATGGTGGTGTGAGCTGAGCACGCTGCTGTGCTGCTGTTTTGCAGCCATTGAGGAGCGAGGCCTGCAAGAACTAGGTTGTGCTTCCCAGCAGGGCTTAGGAAGATGGTGGCACCGAGTTATTTCAGCCCTTTGCCTCGGGAAAAGGAAGAAGCAGCCTGTTGGATCAATATGTTCTTTTTAAAGAGTTTGGGCTGCTTCATAAGCAGTGCAAGATGATGGAGGAGGAAATCACACCTCTCTCCTGCTTGCCCAGTGCTTTTTCTTGAGTAGGCTTAAGAAGTTCACCGAGGAATTAAGAGGGTTTAGCCTTTCTTACAAGTTATTGAGTAGGAATTTATACTGTGCGACAAAATGCCTCTTCTAGACAGATTACACAAATTTGTTCCATGAGTCTATTTCATAATCTCTCAGCTCACATAGAGGTACCAATGGGAACTGCCTTTTCTTCTGTGATAAGCTTCTATTTTAAAGGTGATTTACAACTCCAAGACAGCAAACCAGAGCAAAAGAGCTGTAAAATTTATTATTGAGATCATATCAGACTTCTCTGTGGACTTCTGAGTATTTAGTAAGTAAAACAGAGAAAATCCATCTTCTATGGGTAGTATATCATCTCGCAGTGATGGTAATCTTTCATTTCACTTTGGCTTGCATGAACAGGAAGAGAGCATTTGAATGGGAAAACTTCAATCCCTTTCCTCTTATAGTGACAGGTACCTCATTTGGAGCTTTCTAGAGAGAGAACTGGGGTTTTTTTTCAGCACATAGCAGAATGGGGGTTTGGGCACCCAAGTCTATTTGCCACCCAAGTGTACTGGTTGTGCATGGACATGCACTGAAAGAGTTATGCTTGAGATTGACATCTAGTACAGTTTGGATGGAAGAGGGAGGGAGAAGAAAGGGATTTCTGAGACACTTAGTTTTCAGATGAACCCTTTCAGTGCGCCCCTTCATGATGCTAGAGTCAGATTTGCTAAATCAAGGCAAAACAACATGAAGAAGAGCCCTAGATCTGTGAAAATGCTGGTGCTTTTACAGTAAAATTCCATTTTTTTTCTAACTGCTGGTGTCAGAATATTTCAAGTAAACACATCCTCCAAAAAAATAATGCCCCCAGCCGAATTCTTTGCCTTTCTTTATCTTTGCTTTCAAGTTAAATAACACAAGAGGAAAATCAAGAGAGTTTTTTTCCTGTTCCTTTCTCAGTCTGAATGTTTCAAAAGTCTTAAGGGAGATTCCCCAAGGACTCTAATTGGCAATTTCAGTAATGCAAAAGTGTTATAGATTCTTGGCTTTTCTGTAAGTTAGACTATGATTTAAGGGACAGATCTTTTTTTGTTGGCCTTAGTCTCCTCTTAAGGAGTTTCTGCCTTCCTGGAAAAATGCTTGTTTCTATCATTGATTGATGTCTTCAGTGAATCACAGTTTAAAACCTGGTTCAAGGGTTAGGTAATTCTTAGTGATATGATTTAATATTTCCAGGCAATAACTTTTGCTTTTAAAATAATGATATATTTCAGGAGATGATGCAGGCTCAGTTGTTGTACCAGCTGTAACTAGAGCTAAGCCTAGAGTCATGGGCAAGACAATATTCTTGCAGGAAAAAACACTAAAAATGCAGAATGCTTCTCCTGGGCTCCAACTACACCATAGTCCCTCAACAAACAAATAACCAACACAGTCACAAGTCTTCCTCAAAAACTGCCATTACTTAAGGGAAGTGAAGGTTTGAGGAAGGTCTGGTAATAGTCTTCAGTTATGTTAAAGGTAGAAATGGAAGAATAAGCACACTCACCCTCTTTTAAGTAGGACTAGGAATAATGGGTTTAAGTTATAATAAGTGACAATAAATTATATCGGAAGAAAACTTTCTTATAGCATTGAAGTTGTTTGCCTATAGAGATGGGAGAGTCTCCTGTCACTGTAGGCTCTTCAGAATAGACTGGACAAGCATCTGTCTGAAGTGCCAGTTGTGTGTTTTGGAGAAGGGTGAGGGACATGATATGTGATAATCGCTTCCAGCTCTGCATTCCTACAAGAAGAAGGAGCTTGAGAACTGCAAGCAGAAAGCATTAACACTGATGTCCTCTCAAAGCAGACAGTGGAGAGTATGCTTCCCACGGTGCCAGCGCTGGATCATCAACCCCTCTATAAGGCAAGTAGGAAAGTCGCAATATGACCTGTAAGGGAAGGATGATGGGGAAGGCAGTGCCATTTGTGTTGTGCCTGCAGGGTGTAAGCTCACTCTACTTTCATCTTTGCTAATGGAAAAGGAAGCATTTCCCAGCTGCTGGCTACATCCAGAGGAGACACTGACACAGTTCCCTCACACGCAGCGTGATTTCTGCAGGCACCAGCCTCTGAGAGCTCAGCTATCGCTTTGGGCTTTCAGCACTGATTGTTTAGTCTGAGAGCTGCACAACTGCACTTCCATAAAGTCTCTCAGCTGAGGATCTCGGGGAGCTACTCAAACAATTCTGCCACATTTTACAGATAAAGAAATCAGAGTGGCTGCGTGGCAGTTCAAGATCACACAAAAGCAGTCGGGTACTCAGAGCTCCCTGCCAACCTTAGGTAAAACACAGGAGTCTGTGCAGTAGTTTTTAGCTGAATGAAACTGTTGTCCCTGCTGCTGAATGGACAAGCACTGTCTACCCAAGAGACCCTCAAAAAAAATTTTTGAGGCTTCCTCAATTTTGAGCGTTCCTCAGATGAGTTGATTAATTTCAGTCCTGATAAACTCAGAAGAGTAAAAAGATCTCTAGTAAACTTTCAGAAAGGGATGTGCTATCTGGATTACAAGCCCTTGTAAAGCATGTGGCTAAAGGATCTTGCATTTGCCATCTTCTTTTCTTACCCTCAAACAAACTCAGTGCAAGCACAGTGATGTCTAGATTCAACTTACCAAAGTCCACTGGCCTGACTTCCTTATTCCATGTTCTGCATCTCAGTCTGGTGACAAGCCAAAATAACACCAAAGGAAAACAGAAACCCTGGAAAGAAACACCTCAGTTGAAGGATTTTCAGTTTCATATCACCATGAACAAGTCTTGGGAACAGCAAGTCACTCACAACCACACGACCAAGGAAGAATATGACAACAGGGAGAGGTTGAGTACTCATCCCAGGATGTAGCAGCTAACGGAAACAGTGAAAATTTCAAAGCCTTATAACAAAAAATAATCAAATAATCAACAATGGAAAGAAAATCTAATTATAACTACATAGCTAATATTCCAAGCTTATATGGCAAGGCTTCTCTAAATAGCACAGATATCCTTAAAAAGAATTTTATTTGCCTTAAGAATATATTTACTTCATGAGGATCTGCAGTATCAGAGGATATAGCCTTGGGATAAGAATATTATAAAGAACAGTCTTTTGATAGAAACACAAAAGAAATTTTTTTATGGTATTCACTTTTCATTGTCAAATAGATGTTGCACTAAGATAACTGTTCCAGAACAGAACCTACACAACAGTTGCAAATCATGGATAAAGTAATGAAATGCATTTATTGCTTCACAGCATTTTGACTTTGATATTTTGCCTTACCACAGCCTTGTGTTTGAAATAATTTACATTTATCAAGGTCAGTATCTACTGCAACTTCTGTGTGACCTGGAAGTGATCCTGAGTGGTGCCTGGCCAAGGGGTGATAGCACCAGAATCAGTTTGTTTTACCTCGCCCTCCCTTGCTTCCCAGTGCGTTTGGTAACAGACAGTAACTCTTACATATTAACTCAACTAATGCTTAAATTAAGCCTTTTACTGACTCAAATGCAATCTCTGTTAGAAAACAGAGGGGAAAATCCATGAGCAGAGAAGCTCAGATCTTTAAAACCCATAGAATGATTCATTTTTCTAAAGAGAGATATCAACCAAATGCTGAAATACATTTCTGACTAGCTACTCTGGGCTGATTGTCTCTTTTAAAGGTCCACATATTAGGCATGGGGCTTCACTAATTAGGAGACTGTTCTTAATCTAAATATAGGTTATATAGTTGCTGAACTGCTGTTGCGTACTCTCTGTTCATCTCTCACTGAATCATGAAAACTATGGTTAGAGCAACAGATTGTTTGGCTTTGGCTCAACAAATAAACTTTGTTTACCATTATTTATTATAAATGGATTGCTTCTAATCTATGAAATGCATTATGAAATATGCTTGATACAGATCTCAGTATGGAATTCAATATCAAATAATGTTTGTGTGCTTTTCCAAGAATTAAAAGAAAAAGTGTATTTCAGCCTCCTAATGACTTCTGCTCCTTTCAGACTTATGTTTGAGCACAGCAATGGATCTGGCACTGAGACCTAGCAGTCAATACTACCATAAAATTATTCAGAAGCCAAGTAGGTGAAGAGCTTGAGTGCTTCACAGGTACTGTAACAGATGGGAAAAAAGAGGTAAGTTCTTATGTTCCTAAAAATAAAAAACTCATGCAGGCTTAAGGTAAGCAGTGAGTACTCTGAATTTATTCAGAACTGAATGAAAAATCAATGAAACTCATAAATAAATCGCAATAAGGTTGTTCTGGCAACCCTTCTGGCAATGACTAGACACTCAAGAAATCAAGGGGGGCTGCAGAAGGCGTTCAGGAGTGAGAAGTCTGAACTCCTTTCTAAAAAAGTCAGAAAAGAAGTTGTTCATACCTATCAAGGCTTGCATGAAAAAAGGCATTCTGATCTGGGAAAACTTCCTGTTACCTTGTCTTGGTAGCATTAATTCTGTGTCATAAATTATATAATTTATGGATGTCATGCACTGAGTCAGCTGTGGAAGTGTGGGACACAGCTGAGTTAAAATTTTACACTGGAATAAAATCTAGTTAAATACTTGCCAAAAAAATGATCTATTTTTCTGGAGTCTAGGCTAATACTTCAGATTCAAAGCAGAAAACAAATCTAATGCCAAATTAAACACAGATTTATATATGAAGAGAAACAAGCAATATATGTACGCTCGCTTTTTTAAAGCTTCTTGACTGATCAGTTTTGTAAGATGAGGCAGGAGGACAGAGAAAACTCAGCTTGATTTCTTTTTCTCTTCTGTTTCACATTCTATCCTTTTTTTTTCCCCAGCCTTTTCTCCTTTTGAATAGTATTGAACCAGGAATAATGTTGGGTGGGATATTATGTTATTGGTACCAACTACCAAACAGGTACAACAAAAGGTGTTACAAAGGACATGACCTGCAAGGTCTGTGGTTTGGGTTCAGATTTTGCCCAGTTCAGCTGTGCATCTCATGTTGGAGGCATCCTAAGAAGAAAGATAAAACAGATTATTTGCCGTTTTACTTTAGTCATAGATGGGCTTTTTGTACCATGTTGATTGTTAGTTCTGCTGGGCATACCCAGGCAAGACTAGCTTACACAGGAAATAATATTTTAAAAATGTAAGCTTAGCTTTAAAGAAGTTTATAAATAAAATGCTGCAGCCACACCAGAGACATTGAAAGTCAATCTTTATACAATCAATTAATTTATAGAATCAGGATAATAACATTTCAAAAAAGTGGTTGCTCCACTATTTATATATGCCACAAATACTCTGTGTTCGCTGTATTTTTCTAGCCATAACGTAAGCTAGGTTACTGTACAGTGACTTAACCTCTTCAACTGAAGCACTCACTTGTGGTTTTAATGTATAGTGTTATCACTATCCCATTAAAACTACTGCCATCACTATGGCACTTTTGATAGTCTTGAGGGATCTCTGAGGAGACAGGCATGTTAAAAATTAAGATTTGTTACTATTTTCAAGGGGAAAAAAAACCCCTTGTGTAGATTCTTGGATCTGTTTCTTGTTATTCCTGCGGGTATAAGTAAACAAGTCATTTCATCTTTTTGTACCTCAGTGTTTCATCTGTAAAACAAAGATAGCAAGAGTTTTACCCTTTTTTTTTTTTTCTGTCTTGTCTCTTTATATAGAGAATTCCTTCGGGCAAGATTTTGTTACCTGTCAAAGCGTCTTGTACAAAACAGCTTCTGCCTCACATGGGGAGTCCTTAGCGCTACTTGGTAGGTGAGGAACCCATTCAACCTTAGTGTGAACAGCCTTAGTACCCCAAGATGTTCCTATCCTAAGATACCGTAACCAGAATCAATAGAGAATAGTTGTCTTCACATATTCACCAATCCACGTTCATTAGAGTACTGCCGCTGCAATCTGAAGAACCTAGTCCTTTCAGTAGAGGAGACTTTTGCATCTTGGGAAAATGTCCTGGATACAAATTTAGTCTGTTGTACTAGAAATGAAGTGGAAATTCAGTTGGTATTTGCAGTACTATAGGGAGACATCCATTTTGTCTTTCTATAAGGCTCTAACACAGATCTGTGGCTATCACTAGTTCCTCTAGGAAGTTAGGAGCTTAGCTGAAGGCTGGAAAGCAAGTATTTTTTCTTATGGTGCTCATATCCGTAACAGTTATCCTGTAGTTAGGAAAACTTCCATGCAATCCAAATGGTCCCGGGAGAGAAAAGGTGGCGAAGGGAAGGATAAAATGAATTAATGGCTTGGGAATTTTTTAGGGAAGAGGAGAAGTAGGCTCAGCCTCTGATCCTGTGATTTTTCAGCTGTATAGACTGGAGCAGATGGAAAAATTAGTAACTTTTTATAGCCTGGAGTTAGGGCATTCTCTTTAAAGCTATGATCTGAACGGTTCTCAAGTAGAAAAGAGAATTAGCCTTGATTTTCTCCATTCCAGGTAAATCTGTAACCACTGTGCTAATGATTACAAATGTGCTGCAACTGTTGTTTTTCCTTCGGTATGTGTTTGTAAATACTGTTCCTCAGCAAGGGAAGTCTTCACTCGTTAATCTTGCTAGGGCTCTGGTGTAGTACTGATGCCTGGCTGATCACCAAATAACTGAGAAGATTCTATGGAAACAGAAGCGCCTTCAGACTACAGATGGAACCATGATTAGGTGACAGATAAGTGTGATATTTTGAGCATCTACAGTTTGGACTAAGGTATTTAAAGCAGGAGTTAAATGTCTAAGTCCTTTAATGGATCTATGGTGATTAGTCAATTCAAAGACTCCTGAAGACTTGGGAAGTGCTCATTTTCCTTTAAGACAGTGGGAAGTAATTAGATTAGAGGGGCCATGGAAGTAGTTAAAACAAAGTAGTTAACTACTTTACCAAAGCTGTAACTTTGTTTGATATGGACTGAAATATGCTGGGGAAGATACAGCTGTCAGAGAGAAGATTTGAGCTGAAGTCACCTTGTGTCTCAGCAAGCTGTGCAAGTGCTGGAAGAGAAAAAGAATTGAATGTTTCATATTTTCACCATTTGCATACTCAGACCCTTCAAGGAGCTGGCTGATCTTTGTGAGGAGTGAATGTGAATGTTGTGCATGTTCTGAGTCACTCAGGAAAATCTATCTCTGTTGCTGAGCGCTATGGAGGAGTCAAGGCCAGTAAGTAGCATCCGGATCAGAAAAAGACTAACAGCGACTTGCTGAAGATTTGTTTTTCTCTTCTGCTGCTTTCATGCTGACAGCACAGCAATCCTAGCTGATTTATGCTTTGTTCACAGGAAGTGAAAGGGGAAATTTTGAAGCTATCTCACACACCAGCTGAGGGGATACTTGGCATCACCAGTGACACAAACCCATTTATTCAGCCAATTCACCATTCTCACCCCCCAAAGCTTATTGCCCATCAACTCCACTTTTGAGTGTATCTTTCCAAAGAGTGGCAACTGCCTGCTGAGTCACCCTTCGTAGCTGCTCATTAAGCATGAGAAACACATTGGAAAGCAGAAAGGGAAGGCTGCAGAGAAGAGATGCCTACAAACCACGTAATATATGGTAAGAAAGAAGTTCCTCCATCAGCTTACCTCCTGAGACTGAATGAATAGCTCAATGGGAAAGCTTCAGTCCAGTAGGCTGATACCAGGACATGGAATTGGTTTCAAAGTAGGCATCAAAAGATGTTTCCTTAATCCAAGAACTACCTGATACCAGAACATATGGAAGTAGGGTAATGTTCTGGTATAAAAGCACAATAATAATGACAATAACTCCAGGATTTACAGACGGATCTGCCTGAATACCTACCCGTCTCCTGACACCTGACTTTTGTTCCACAATTTTTACTTCTGCAGGAAACTGAGTGATCACTGCCATCTATTGGTAACAAATAAGCTAACATTGCGTCCCACTAAGATAACGCACCAGAAATTACATAATTTACCTGAAATTGAACATGCTATGCTGTTAAAGATGATGATATATCTTCTAAATCTACTGCATAGCATGATTTTTTTTTTAAATGGGATCATTACACCACATAAAATGTGCACCCCTTACGCTTGCTTTTCTTTATATTACTTAGATGTTTTTGTCTGTTATGACACAGGTCTCCATTTATATGATTTCTATGAGACTGCACTCATGGTTTCAACAGAAAGCACCCGGCTGGGGGAGCTCCCAAGTTGGACCTTCCATTCCTAAACTGGAATTCCCAAGTATGCGATAACTTGGTTGCCTGAGGGAGAAACTCCTTGTTCACAGTACAAATCTTGTGAGAAGTGCGATGTTCTCAATGAAAGGCACTGATTGCCACGTTATTGTTTATCATTATCACATTGGCCATGACAGGAAAAAAAAACCCAAACAGGGAAACTGTGGCTGCATTAGACTTCTATTCATTTAGATGTGTGAAGGAGAATTGTTCCTACCAGCACTTATGAAATTAATTAAAGGCAAAGCAAAATAGGTGACCAAACTTTCATTTATATCTAAAACATGTATCTCCAATGTCTGAATAGCCTTTAATGAGAGCACTAAGTGTACAGAACTAAAATACGCAATAATGAACTAAGCCATTTTCTTCAAGATCTTTATTTTAATGCATTAGCATACAGAAGATGTGCACACCTACAAATAAATAATCCAAAGCTAATTTTAAGCACATATTGAATGTCTCAATGTCACTAACTTTATTAGAAGCTGCAGCTGTTTATGCTAGAAAGTTGACAGGATAAAACTAACATAGAATTATAGAATGGAGGATAAAACTAACATAGAATTATAGAATGGAGGATAAAACTAACATAGAATCATAGAATGGTTTGGGTTGGAAGGGACCTTTAAAGGTCATCTGGTCCAACCCCATGAGTGATGCCATAATTGCAGCTGTGTTATAACTAACACAAAAATAAAGCTCTTTTCTGTGTGCAGCTTTATACTTTAACTACATTATTTGGATTCTAGGTTAGGGAACTAGACATAACAAATTTGGAAGGATGAACTTAGTTTTATTCCATTTTTTAGTAAATGGTTTATAGACTTTCCTAAACAAGCTGAGAGACTCTAGGTCCTCTTACAAATTAACTGGAGTATTTTTTTCAGAAGCTTCAAATTTTCATCCATGATATTTGTTTTGACAATTACAGATGGGGGTTTAAACTACATCAACCAACATTTTTTTCCCATAACTAATCACTGTATACTCTAGATTCACCAAGAAAGATAAAAAGTGATAGTAAAAGAAGAACATTGATTTAAATAGCCTAAAATTTCATTTTTCATTCATTAAAATGAATGTTTCCCAGGTCCTTCGAGCAGTAAAGAAAACTTCGGAAACTTGAGCACCTCTGCCACCCAACAAAATGTTAAGATCAATCATGAGAAATAAAATGTGCTGATTTACAGTTCACAAAATTAAATGGATGAAAAAATGTTTCTGGCAGCTGTATGTCATAGTAACATATAGGAAATGATTAGGGAGTATTTATTTTATTATTTTTTTATATAGGCAAGTCTCTTCCAAAAAAACTAATAGGCTACTTCCATGTATTTGGGACATGTTTGACTCTTTCTTGTCAAGAAGGAGCATGCTAAGCTCCTAACTCCAACCATGGAACCTGTGGTCAGCCCAGGGATGGGCTGAGGGCTGCTTGTTAGAGACATGGGCCCAGCAGGGCTCGTGCATCCGTGGTGGCAAAATGAGCACAGGAGGTGATATCACACTCGCAGTTCAGCAGAGCAAGAGATTTTGGCATCATCTCGCAACAGGCCTCAACCGTCCCCAGGATCTGCGACTCGCCTCCATCAACCGCTTGGCACAGACCACAGATTGCAGAGTTGTGCACCGTGGAACTACAAGGTAAGCAAAGCTGCCTGACAAGCTTTATGAATGTTTGTTTGAATTTTGTAAGAGAATATTTTCATGAAGTTGTAATCCTTTTATCTCAAAAGGATTGCTGCTTAAATGGCTGTTAACAAAATCAAGAGTGGGAGGCAACAGCGGCCTGCCGGTATTAAGAAGATCAAAGCACGCTGGCATCGATAGTTATATTTAAGTTGCAGGTTTACCGTATTAAATTATTTAGGTACTTTAGAAGTGAAGAAATATTTCACTGCCAATACAAGAAATATCATATTGCTAACTTTATCTTAAACTTATCTCTTTTCAGGAGAGTGTCTTTAATTTGCCATTATGTATTAAATAAGATTTGAAAAATTATTTCTTCCAAAGAAAACAAAACGTTAAGTTTTTCTGTACTTGTTCAAGCCTTAGAGAAAAGAGTGGCTTTGACATCCAAGACAACAAAATCTTGAAATAGGGAGGCTTCCTGCTAATTTTATATTTCACTTCTCTCTTGTTATAATTTCCCCTTGACATATATACAAGGGGAGGAAAACAGTTTTTAAAAAGCTTTAACTGTGGCTTTGTATTGTTTGTCCTTCTGGTCAGTCACCCGTGCTTTCAAGACACCAATGTGTCCCTACCTAAGTCTTCCCTCTCTCCCCTGCTCCATACACTGGCCAGGCAAAACCAAGAAGGTTGGTCCAGCCAGCCAGGACTGCATTCCTCAACACATTACCTGAGCTTTTGACCAGCTGAAAGCAGCATCCTCCATAGATTCATGGAGCTCTGATGGCCACCTTCTTCACCAGCTGTCATGACAGAGAGCTTGCTCCTCTCTCTGAAGCAGGAATGCCCATACTAGAGACAGATCACAGCATTTTTTGCCTTTGTTATTCTTTTCATTAATCTTTCCATTAATTTGCCCTTTGGCGTAAAGAATGAGGATCAGAAACTCCTCAGAAAGAGCTCAAGATACTCTCAGTGCCTATTTTATCTTTTTTTTTTCTGAAGACTGCCAAACTGAAGATTTTTCTTTCTCACAAAGAGTAAGAGGATAAATGTAAGAACAAATATTGCTAACACAGAAGCTCTACTTCACATACATATATATTTGTAAATATAAATATGTTACTTATATTTATTTCCTCTTGCCTTTCTCTTTTGCTATACTTAAGCTTTAAAAAGCACTTAGTGATGATTGTTCAATGCAGAACTATAAAAGCTACAGTCTCTCAGTTTAACTCCATCCCCTGAATTATATTTAATTGTAATAATGTGCAGCGACAATGTCATGGCATTTCCTTTAATCAGCTGGGCTGCCTGAAATTAGCTTCCCTAATTTTGGCCTCTAGTTGCCTACTTAAAAACTTCATGGCAGAGGACAGCAACAATTCATTACAGCCAGCTGGAATAAGGATTTTGTTTCTGACAATAAATAGCATTTTAAATAGGAGTACATACACCTAGGCACACATATATGTTACCTTTTTTTTTTACATATACATAGACACACACATCTATATATTTCCTCCTGGATCAGGATGAAAAGTCAGAAGCTTGACACTTTCCCCAGGAAAGAGACGCCTCTAATATCTCTCTCGATTTGCTAGCTGCCAAACTCCTGTGCTTCCCACCCCTCTGATTGCTTTCCTGGATGCTCAGCTGCCCAGCTGCTGTGCTGGCTTGTTGGCTTCCCGAGGAGCCAGCTGCTCCCACAGGGAAGTGGAAGATCCCGGGGAGCCGGCAACCTGCCCACCCTGCTGCCGGCCAACTGGCGAGCGCCTTGTCGAGGCAGGCTGCCTGGAAACCTGTATTATTTCTGTTGAATTTTCTGATGGACTCCTGCAGGATCCATATGTCCTGTTTAATCAGTGCTCTCTGATGGAGCTGTGTTCCTTCAGGGATAGAGTCTAACGAGCTTCAGTGTTTCTGTGGTACGTAGAAGTGCTCTTCTCAAATATGTCCTTTAGCTAGGACTGCACTAGTGCGTGCTTAACATGCTTTCAAGATCTGCAGATGGATCAGAACAGTATTCAAATAGTGCTCAAGAAAATTAAGAAGAGAATTGTGGAGGTACGGGCAGCTGATGACAGTGAAAGGCACTCAGGTATTACAAAAAAGGAGCAAGCAGGGCATTGCAGAAGGATAGCAATGATCTAAGGGAATGGGAGGAGTTTTTTGGCAATTCCTGACGAGCCAATGGCTTGAGCTTTTAGACGTTAGAAAACTATGAATGTGTCATGCTTCAGAAATGCTCAGATTTATAAAAGCTCAGGATTGTTGCATGAGTAGATAATAGCTAAAGAACATCATCTGTGGTTATGCAACAGCAAAGCCAAGCTCATCGTCTTACACTTACCTCAGTAGCAAGCCAAATGCCAATATAATGCCCTATGTCCAAGAAAATATTTTGCTTGGGGATTTTTTCAGCTAGTAAATAGCATAAAAAACAATTAACGTACCAAACAAAATCTGTTTAAGACAATTCATATTTGAGAAGAGTGTATGAAATGTATCTGACTTATCCATATGTGTTGCAGGTATGTAGACGATGCTCTTTCTCCTTAAATTATTATATTTAAAGCAGTATTTATCTTCTAAATGCCCCTCTCTCTGTTTATAAAAGTTTGGCTTGGTGGTTTTTTTTTTTTTTTTACTTCCCTGTTCTGTTGTTCATCTCCAACTTATCTCTTCCTGTGGACAGACCCTTTCATTTTCTTAGAAAATAAGGTGAATAATTAGACCACTACCTATATCTCTCAGCTTCTTTTCCTCCATATAGCAAACACATATTTTTTACTTTTTCTAGTTTCCTCTCCGACCCCAGCTCACTATCCTTTTTTCTTCTCTACCTAGTCTATTCCCATTCCTTCATTTCTCCTTCATTTCCTTCACATTATAGAAAATGTGTGGAATACAGTTTTCTTCCTTCAGCGTATTCAGGTTTTTCTCTGTCTTTCCATTTATTTCTCCTTGCCCTTCTGATTTCACTGTAGCAAAATTCTTCCTTCCTTTTAACATTCAAGTTCTTGATTTCTTCTTAATCACCTCCTCCTACTCTGCATTGACTCAGACTTTCTTTTCCTCCTCTTTTAACCCTTCCATGCCTTGCATCTTTCCTCCTCCCTGCATCACTGCTTCTCAACTCACTCAACAGTCCTTTCAACAATTTATCTGCCTCCTCCACTCAGCTTGTTATCTTTCCTACTTAAATTTTCTCCTTGACTCATTTAGTGTTATTATTGTTAATAATAACATTAGAAAAGAAGCTTTCTACAGAAAGCAAAAGAAAAGATCTTTGCCAATGAACTTGACAATATAAAAAGATTATAGAGACAAAGGTGAGGTGAACAGGACTGAAAAAGGCAAAGGCACCTAACGGGACAATGAAGTCTTTGTTGCTTAGTTCTCCATCATTTTGGTGTTGAAATAATCTTCTACTAGAGGAAAATTGAGCTAGGGATTAAAGTACCTGCAAAGTTCATTTTAGATAGGTAGCTGCCTCACATAACCGAGTGGGAGTGCTTTGACCGTGTCACTGGAGCCATTTGTCAGAGACATCTATGTTCTTTCTTTTCCAGCATTGTCTGCAGTATTTAGTCTTCTGCTGTAGAGAGCAGACACCGCCATACTGGAGAAAAATGGGGGATCGGTTTGTTCGTTGTTTTTGGTTTTGTTTATTTAATCTGAATTACTCTCTGAATATGTAGTAGGGTTTACATCCAAATAAGTTAAACCTGCTCAGATCAGATTTACTAAAGGTCCATATGTTGCAGGCAGAGTGTGAGAGGCTATCCCTACTCTTAGTCTTCATCAAACAGCTCAGGGTCTTTGTCTGGGCCAAGAAGAGCTGCTTATCTTAGATCCACTAGCTTTAATAACACATTTTTTTTCACAGTGTTTTAAAGTACCAGGTCTGGCAGCTGAAATCTATCTTTTATTTAGAAAGGGTGGGAAGAAAGGTCTTGGGATACATAGGCTTGGCCTAGCCTTCAGTTGGGTTTTGCATGTCCTGGTGCTGCCTGTTGCAGTTTGCTCAGCAGCATATTCAAATTCCTGCAATAACAATGAAATGAGAATTTTGGAGGAGGAAAAACAAGAGATGAGGCAGCAGAGATGGAGCAGTAGCAAATGCAGTGAGGGGCCCAGCTCAGCTCCCGTTGAGTCAATTTTCTCTTGACCTTCTGGGAAGGAGGGCAGAAGAGCAGGCCAATCATTGTAAAGACTTTTAGTTCCTTTCACTCTCCATGCAGCAATGAATTGCTCCCTCTGCCTTTGGCTTTTATGTTTAGAGAAATATGAGGTTATTTTAATCTGTTATTATATAACTGTCAACATGGTTGAAATGGCCAGTCCACTTAAATGTTGTTGGGACGAGCAGAGGGCATCATGGTCTTGTCTGCAGCCACATATTTGTGAATGCTGTAAGTAAGCATTACTTTTGGAACATGCAGTCCTGCTTCTCCCTTGCTACCAGTTCTTCACTGACATCTGAGAGGACTGGCACTTCGAGACATGGTCTAGGGGTTAGGGAGACATTTGACGAAGGTTGGACTAGATGATCCTAGAGGTCTTTTCCAACCTAAACAACTCTGTGATTCTGTGACAGGCTGAGAGAATTGGGCTTGTTCATCCTGGAGAAGAGAAGGGTCTGGGGAGACCTTATTGTGGCCTTCCAGTATCTGAAGGGGGGCTGCAAGAAACCTGGGGAGAGA
>JAVSBS010023052.1:0-16812 GCA_033124195.1 Coracias cyanogaster
TGAAGGAACTTTGCCACACCGGGGCGCTGGCGATTCGCCTGGGGGCTGCGGAGGCCGGCGCGCAGATTAAGTGGCAGGACGGCATCTGCGGCTGCTTGGTTTCCCCCCTGCAACCCCCAGTGGTGGGGGCGGGAGGGATGGGGAGTTCTGTAAATACCCATGGGCCAGATTGAGGACCCTGGGGGGCTGTATCCGGCCTGTAGGCTGTAGTTTGAGGGCCTCTGATCTAGATGAACATCTCATTCCCAAAACTAACCTCCAGGTTCTCCTCCAGTTGCTGTGCCGCTCACCTTCCAAAAAAGTTTCCTAATCCAATCCATTTTCCTCCCCATCTTTTGAAAGAGCTCACTTAGAAACTTCTCCAGAATTCACAGTTGTAGAAGGCTGCATCTGTGCACAGGGCTCTGCAAATTGCACACTGCCAATATCAGCTCGTCCAGGTATATCACCTAGGTGCAGGGCTTACTGTGCTTGAGAAATGGGGAAAACTTGCTGAAGAAAAAAAGAGTTTTAAACATGCCTGGCTCCCTAGCATGCAAATGTGTCTATACAGATACCCAAAACTAAGTATATGCAGATTTGTCATCTGAAAATACCCACTAGTGTCACAGAACAGGCTAGAGGAAGATACATCTATAAGAGAAACCAAAAGCTAGGATGCTGTGTAAATAGCTTAAATTTCAGAAGGGCCAAGTGCCCTGTAAATTCCAATGAGACCAACAGCATTCTTTTTTGATTGTGACTATATATAATATAAACTCCAGTAAGAGAGACAGACATGGAAAGGGCAAGATTATACTGGCTTTGAATGGGAAAGCTGATGAAACGCATTTTCCTCAGTCACTATTCGACGTTACTTGTCACTGTGTCTAGCCATTACTCACTCCTTCCACGTATCATGCTTGTGTTTGCCACGCTAAGGCACATAGTGTTATTCAAATAATCCAAATGCTGAACCTCAAACCACTTGCATTTTGTTGGCAAGCTGCAGAAGGAAGAGATACCATACGCTATGTATATAGGAGGTACTTTTTCATAGATTATTCTTCTGTGTAGGGGAGAACAATGAACAATCTCGACCTTTTAGCAATAACTTGCATGCTTTTATTCAGTTGCATTTAAGTCTTTCGGGCCTTTATCTTTGAGGAGTGGTAGTACTAATTCCTTACATTACTGAATTGTTGCATGGTGAAATATGGTGGGTACTACACATGGTTAAGTGCTCCCATAACTATTGTAGAACCCTAATAACAAATACCCAGATATGTAGCTGGTTACCAAGTTACATAAATTAAAATTCACCAACCTGGTTTACAAGACCTACTTATCTGATTATTATAATCTGATGAAAATACAACTTAACCCCAAAGTGTTTTGCCCCAGGATATTTTAAGATTGGTGACTGATGTTACCTAGAGATCACATGTAACTCCTGGTGGCTGGTAGGATGTTTTCCAGGTAGTTAGGCACAGAGCAGGTATGGAGCAGGTGAGGTGTATGTAATGCAATAAAATGCTGCTGATGGAGGTTTGCGGTCCCTGTAGTCTAAGCTGCAAATTCAGCTCTGGTCCACCACACCTGGAGTTTGCTTTCCTTAAAACTTTCTGACTCAGTGATATCCCCACTACTATCACCTTTCCCTTGCCCAGTGTACAGCTGGTATTCAGTTTGCTTGCTAGGAGTTGATCAGGAAGGCTCTGGTTAGATGCCACAAAGGCCTTGACCATCCTCCTCCTCTTGATGCCAGAGCTGGAAAGTATCTGTGGTTATTCACATTAGCATTATTACAGATGAGTTCAATCTTGCTGGCTTATCCCCCCTCTAGCTACATATCAGCTTAGAGTACAACATCTAATAAAAATTCAGTATTTCCATGGTCCTCACCACTGTACCTCAAGCATAAGGAGGAGGTATGCAGGGTGTGAGGGATGTATTAAAAGCGCACACATTTAAATGCCTAAATACCTGCCTTTGCCAGCCTTGCCTGGGCTCCCCTGATAGTTGGTGCAGACAGAGCGTCTCCCCCAGCAGGCAAGTCAGAGCCTGTAACCCAGGCTTCTCTCTGAGTCACCCCCAGAGAAGTTACCCTCATCCACTGACTCTAAAAGGAGAAGTGGGAGACTCATTTCCTAACACAGGCATCCCGGTTCAGTGTCTAGATCTTGGCAGTGTCACTGTCCCCCATCTTCCCTGGATATTTTCTTTTTTCATTTCTCAAGGGAGCAAAGAATAATGAAAGAATCACAGGTATTACAACTAATTGCACTAAACCCAGACTAGTGAACATAGAACGTTGCTACATTGCCTTAATGGAGAAACAAACCTTGGCAAGGAATGTGTGACAACAATGTCTAAATCTGAAAGATGAACTAGGGTGATACATCGTGAAACCAACCTTCCCAGCTTGTAATGAATACTACTGCATGTATAGACCCATAAGCAAATGTTCCATATATGGGAGAAAACTGGTTGTTTTCCAGTGCATCCTCAACTCTATGTAAACCAGGAGGAAAGCGACTAAAGGAAGATCCAAAATGAGATACCAGATAGTTCTTTCATCCAGTTTTAAATATATGAATACATAAATCAATGTGCATGTTTATGTGTCTGGCTCCAATTAATAAGCACCCATCCTGTGCCTCAGGCTTCCTGACAAGCATCAGAATTAATAATTTAATACATGGAAGAATGATAATCTTGTGGTTAAGTCATTTGAAAGTTGGTTTCAGTTCTTGGCTCTGCCATAGATTTCCTATGTGTCTGTGGGCAAGTCACTCAATCTCCTTGGCCGAGTACCTCAAAGGTATATAGGTGCCTGATCCCACCAGTTAGGCGCCACTGATATCTTCAAAAAAAACATTGCTCAGCTGTTACTTCAGTCAGTAGGTGTCTAATTTCTGTCAGTAGGCATAAACAGGGGTTGCTGACGTCATCCCACAAGCTAATGAGCCACTTGGAGGCCTTGTTCAAGTTTGAACTCCTTGGTCCCCACCGTGTCACGGCTGGGAAAGCTGCTTTCAGCTCAGAGGACCCTGAGTAGAGGTGCAGAGGATGTTTTGCTTAGCTAGAGAGAAGCAAGCATTTTTGGCTGGGGAAAGCACTGCCTTTTGCAAGGAATTTGGCTCCTGGTAGCTCCTTTCTCAGGTGGGAAGAGTTTTTTTCCCATCCACCACGTCAGGACCACTAATTCAATCCTGCACATTCAGTTAAGTAGCAGGGGATTACAGTTGGGGAAAATTAGAGAAAGAACAGGGTGGGGTGAAAGGACCACGCAGGGAAGGTGACAAGGCTCGGCCAAGGCAATGCACCCTCTGTGCCTCATGGGAGGGGAGCAGCCACGTCTGGGCAGTGCCCAAAGGTTGCATCTCTTCACCCGCTCTGAGTGTCTGTTGATCTCCCTTTCTCTAGGTGCTGCCGAGTTTCCAAGGGGGAAAGCTGTTGTTCATCACTACTGAAGTCCTCATGCTAACAGCAATTGTCCGGTCAATGTCCTGCTGAGTCCTCTAGGGAGCTAGAGCTGTGATCTGAAACTCCCCAGAGCAATTACAGAAAAGAATGCCAAAACATACTTGTCCTTCTGACAAATTTAGGAGACATTTACCAACTGAGCATGAGGAAAAATCATGCATTTCCTCCATCTCCAGTTATTGTATGAGGGTGGTGTTTGGGCAGCTTGGCATTTGGTGGCCAGAGCTGTTGCTCACAGCCCCCTGCTCATCTTTCCCGAGGGGCCTAGGGACCCCACCAACCCTGAGTAAATCCCAGCAGGCTGTGCAAAGAAGGCAGCCATAGGGACCTACCTCCACATTTTGCTGTTACTTTCCCATGTTTCTCTGGAGGAAGGATGATGTTTTTAGACTGTTGGGAGTCTCAGACTTTGAGGACTGGATTTAAACAAGTCAGTCAAGTTGTTCAGGTCTTTAGTGTACGTGCAAACTCAGCCAGTTGTACTTCATCCAAAGAAAGTAAGGAGAAAAATTTTACATGGCAGGAGAGGAGTAAACAGAAAATACAGCATTGAAATGTATTCAGTGGTTTAAGAAATTATTCCAGCTAAAAACTCACTTGCTCAGCTAGCTGATTCAAGACATTGTGAATCAGTCAAAATGGTATAGAAAATCAGATTTTCCATATGCGCTTTAATGCTTTCCATAACAACGCATAGCTGCTAAATCTTGTGAATCATGCATAAGAAAAGCGAAGATCTCTGAACCCAAATAAGGGGCAGCAAGCTGCCAAGATAAGGAGATTTTAGGCTAGTGAAAGCTGTTCCCTGAGACCAGTGTCCTTGTGGATGTACAGAGCTGTCTGTGGTGCATGTGTTGTGGGAGTAGCAGCTTTGGTGAGGAGAAAGCGGGCCCTAGTGCTTATTTCTCCTGCTTGAAGTACAGGCTCTTTTGCTGGCACAGCCCCATGGAGCAAGCCTGCTCACTGCTGCTGCCTGCAACGAAAGGTTCCTGGTGTGGGGGGATGCAGACCTTCCCCATGAATGCTCTGCCTCTCCCTACCTGTACAAACAGATGCCAAAGCAACCCCATTCTCTCCCAGTAGCAACTCAATGCTTCGGTCTTGTCTTGTTCCCTGTTGCGCAGTCATAGCCTCTCCCTTCCTACAAAACCGTAGCCGGGGAGGCACAGAAGAATTACACAGCAAATCTCAGCTCTGCCTGGGAGGACAAAGGCTTCCTCCAGCCCTGCAGGTCAGGCTCTGTGAGATTTCAGCCGGGTTCACAACTCCCTTGGCTCCTGACTAGATTTAATCAAGCTGGAATGAAAGCTGGCTCTACTGAGTTCAGTGCAATGTTAACTAGAACGGGGTTTGACAAATGAACTCCCCTAGCACCAATTACTGGAGGGAAGTTAGTTCAGGGTACCTCCTACCCCTACGTGTTGTTGAGGAGCGCAGTGCTGCAAAAAGGAAAATTTAGGGACTCCTTTGCGGCTTTTAAAGTTACCCAGCAACTGCTTGGAGTGCACAGACATTCATTACATTATTGTAATGAACAAAAGAAGGCAGGGGATACATAAAAATAGCACAACATTTAGAAAATAAGTATTTTAGAGAGGAAAGCAATTTGTCTCTACCTCAGTTGTAGGCATCCTCCAGCAGCAACCTTCCCAGCCCGGGTCTGCAGTGTTATCAGTCATTATGGTCAGCACCTGCCAGAAACGCCTCCAGGCAGGATCAGGTTTTGTGATGTCCTTCTGGGAGGGGGGAGGGAGGCTTAACAGATTATATGATGAAGAGAATATAAAAATGTGAGGTTTAACTCTCTGCCCTTTCAGCCAAATCATTACAAGGTTTGATCTTTTTGATGGTTGATCTAGCATATGGGCGTTGACTAAGTAAGTAGTGGATAAAGCCCTAGTAAAGAAATGAATCTATCTGTAGGTAGAGCACTGACCACAAAACGTGGTGGAAAGGCTCCCATTGTAACTCTGAAATTACTCTGGACTGCAGTGAGGGTTTCTTCGTCTTATTGTCTGGTAGAGAGCAACTGTTTTTTACATTATGCATTATCATTTAAAAGGACAATGTAACCATCGTGTGCTGTGGTTTACAGGCACATAGGCATGAAACACTTGATGAGTTTCATCATTATTCTATGTAATGATAACCATTTAGAAATAGTTTATTAACATCTGGCAGTCATCAGCTTGTAATGAGAGGTAATTTTAATACATCCATTCAAGAAAATGAATTTTTGATGTTTAATGGACAGAAACATTAGCAACTGTAGTTGAAGGATTTTGTTCAAACATCTTCATTCTACATATATTACTTTTCTTTTTTTTTTTTTAATGTGAATTACTTCCATTTTTTTCTTGAACACACTCTTTATAAAGGAAATTAATGGAGGCTTCCTGTTATGAGCCAAAGGAAGTTAAAAACTCAAACAGATGGATACTCTAATGGGTATCTTTACAAATCCACATAATGCTTTTTTCATGTGCCCTTAATCAAGTGTGCATGTACATTATCCAGATTTTGCTTGCAGTTATACCACAGAGAAGCTGGGTGATTGCATATTTGATGTAGCTACTGTGTAACCCCTTTACGCAGCTCTTTCAGCAGACTGGACACACAACTTACAGATGCTGTTGGGATGTCTCACAGGAGATCAAGAACTAGAGACTAGACACTCGGAAAGAGGGCCAGAGTGCCAGCCTTAGGCAATCCAGTCACTGGTCAACAAAACACCTTGCGTGGCACCTTTATCATAATTACTGTCCCCGTAAACACATGGCTAATCACACTGTTGTTTAATATGGTCCAGCTGAAGAGACCACATGGCCACCCAGTACTGGCTGCATCTTTGTGGAACAGAGCTCAGATCCAATCTTTGCAACCCTGTTTGAGAAACAGGTATCTGATAGCTGTTGGTACCAGTAGTGACAGCTTTTATTAATTCATTTCTCATAATGCTTACAAACTGTACCTAACACCTATGAATGATTTGGGCTTGTTTGTTTAAAGTCCTCTGCTCCATGACCTGTTCCATCCTTGCTGCTCCCCAGTGAATCCATGAGCTCGGGCATACCCTCTCACTGCATCCACTAATTTTAGACCAAGGGCATCTCTCTGCTGACTTTTTGCAGCTCTACAGTCTTCACGTCATATGACTCTTTACTGTTTTTGATGCAGAAGGGAATAAAAGATTTCAGAAGTACTTCTTATTGCTTTCTTGTGCTGTTCTTAGCTTCATCAGCAGTAAATGCTCAGTAGACATAATATTCGCAGACATAATGTGCTGGAGATCTTTCTTCCTTGTCCGTGATCACAAGAGCAGCTGCACATTTGTTGAGGCTTGGTATGGCAATTCTGTCTGCCCGCTCTCGCCCCAAGCTCTGGGGCTCCTCCTAGCTTGACACCCCTGGGTCCATTCCCAATCAGCTCTCACCCACTGCAAGGAAAAGCCCTTTCTGGACTGGAAATGGCTTACTCTAAATTTCCTCCTTTGATCCTTCCCAGTAGAGATTGGCTCAAGAAAAGAAGTGAAACCTTCAAAGGAAATAGATCTAGCATGTTTGCTGAACGGGTCTGCAAGGTTTTCTGAGAGATGGCTATCTTGAGATACGCTCTTCTTTCCCACCTGTTGTTCTTCCAAAGCCTTCTGCTCAGTTAAATCCAGAAACAACAAAAAAAGAAAAAAAGACCAATTACCAGTCAGATCATTACCAGTCAGATCTTGTTTTCATGGATACGCTCTCATTCCACTGTATTGTGTCACGGTTACATGTGAGGCACAATAACGCTATTGCCCAACGTACGTTTTACTTGATTTCAGAACCACACAGATTTTTAAGGGTCTTTGTGGTAAATCTGCCAAATTCAGCTGCTTCACCACAGAAGTTAAATACCTTCAACCGTTCTGACACTGCTATAGGACATATCACTGGCAGTGCATGGTGAGGCTGGTGACCCATGGGACATACAGGGAGCAGAGCAGCTGGGAGCACCAGAGGCAGCCCCAGCCCCAGGCATTGGACACCTCCCTGGGTATGGGGATGAGACAGTGATGGGATGGGATGTGGACCTGCAGGTGAGTCTGGCACAGCAGGACCCATGGCTGGGCAGGGCTGTGAGGAAGCTGGAGCCTAGACTTGCTGCAGCATTGTTGGGGCAGGGGCTGTCCTAGTCCTTACAGCTCTCCTTTGTTGATGGAGAATCTACTCATGCGATGAAGAGCTGCAAAAGGATATAACTTGTTTTTTTTCATATTTATCCCAAGAAATCTGCAGAGAACACTAGCCTGATGAAAAATTAATAATTAGTAGACCAGGAATATGGAAATCAGAAACCACACTGCCCCTTCCTAGAAATAAACATGAAAGGGGAATTGCTTCAAATACTGATCATATATTTGTGATTTTAGAAAAGATCTCCTAGATGCAAGGTTTTACACTGTGGTTTTACAAGTGTGCTTTCTCGTGAGATTTTTTGCATCCTGTGTTTACTTGCATTTTTAAAGGTCAGATACGGAGTTGACTTCCTTTGAGTTTTGATTTTGTAAATTAATTCTTGATAGACATCACAGCTTCTGGCATAACATCAATATTTTTTGTAGTTTACATGCAATTATTCTCGCAGTAGGTTCTAGTTCATTAATTCCTGAGAAGCTAATACTGTCAACAACAGTTTGATCTTAATGATATCATTAGAAATAATCTTTTTACTTCCCTGTTTGTTATTTCTCCAGTGGCATATTTCACAGTACTAACTCCTTCACTTCAGTTACCCTGTGCTCCATCTGTGCTAGGGTTGTACAAATTCAGGTTCAATTGTGCAGGCATCCCACAGGATTTTCTTTGTGCCACAATAAAGTTCAAGTATTTCACTGATGATTAATCTAATTTTTCCAGCATTTCAAGATCATGATGCAAAAAACCTTCATGTTGGCCACTTCTCTTAGGGCAGCCTGCCTCCTTCAAGTTCCCTTTACACTCACAGGAAGTAACCAGCTGTCCAGGTGGATCTGACCTAGCTTCAGCAATGAGGACAGCTCTCCTAGGTGAGTTCTGCTTGCAACGAGCAGTGGTGAGTGTGATCAGCCCGTCTTGGGGCTGAACAGCTCACTGAAGATTTCGTGGCTGGCTTCCCATATGTGGTGCTGGTAATGGAGGTACCAGTCTGGGGTGGAGTAAAGTTGGCTGCGGTGAGTAAATCCTTCATCGATGAAAATACCCTGTCATCCAGTGTAAAGCCAAATTTATGTATTTTTCCCCTCGTTCTGCTATGCTGTATGTTGGAATAAATGGTGGCATCCCACAATCTATCATTTACATTATGGTATTAGATTAAAAACTGTATTAGACACCAGCTAACGCATGATACATAAGTTTTTGCTTAACTTTTCAGAGTATGTGTCTTCAAATCCTTTAAGATACCCATGATGCCAAGCCTTTTAAAATCACTGGAATATATTCTTGATCTTCCAAATCTGAGGCAAAGCTTTTGGAAGAAGCCTGTGCAGGGCTTGACAGAAGTAAAAGTCATGTTGCTTTTACCTCTTTCTTGTATCAGAACCGTCTGGGAAATTGAGTTATTGCAAAATCTCTTGAATACATGGCTAGTCCTCATGGGACTTTGCTTTGCTTCAGAGGTTGACCAGGAAAGACATTTGCTGATAGCAGAGAGGAAAGAAAGACAGAGAGAAAGAGAGAGAGAAAGAGAGAAAGGAAAAAAGAAAGAAAGAAAGAGAAATAAAAAAAGAGAAATAAAGAAAAAAAGAAAGAAGGAAAGAAAGAAAGAAAGACAGACCAAGTCAGTGACTATACTATTTTTACATAAAAATTCCTGGTTTTGTACATCCTGGAATAAAAAAAATCCCAGAGGAGTGGGTTATTGTGCTGTATACCAACACACTGTTGCTGACAGTGAAAAGTTGTACTATTTTCTAGGTCATTTGTATTAGCACATGTTTGGCTCAGTCTTGAGACTTTGAATTATTGATTCCCTCTATGTTTAAAGATAATTATTTTCGGCTCTTTTCTCCCATGCTGCTGTCTGAATCATCACATCCACAACATCGCAGAAGAGTCAGTGCTGTAGGTTAATGAAAGAAAACTCTGCTGAGCAGAGCCCAGTAGAGGCATTCTGTGGGCTCTTTCTTGGCTCTGGGAGTACCAAGTTTAAAATGTCTAAATAAAAGCTGCCACAAAAACTGCAGAGCTCATCTCTGGGGTTTTAGGGTTTTTTGTTTGTTTGTTTTTCTTATCATGTTATTTTTTGTCAGGTTCTGTCACAATCCCAGTGCATGCTTTAACCTACTTGTACAAGTGTCGCGGTCCGGGCGCCAGGTCCGTTTGCCACAACAAGGCTCACATATGTAAATACCTCCACCCCTTATAGACCTTTTCATCATTCCATCACATACTTTTTACTGGAGGTCAAATCAGGGACTGAAGCTGGCTGAGGGGTCTTCAGACAGAAGAGATGTCATCTTGGCCTCAACACAGGTTTCCAGTGGCCTGCAGTGGTATTGCGGGGCATCTCTGACAGGGCAGGCACAGAGGAGCTTCATGGAGAACTGGTTGATTTTCAACAGCTCTTTGAGCTGCAGGTTGATCCATAGGGAGTCCACCATGCATTAGAGTATTCTGCCAGTATACAGATTGGTGATCAGCTGCTTCAGACTGCTGTCGTAGAGGAAATCTGACTGATGCATATGCCTCAACATCCATAGCTAAAAACCTCCTGGGCAGAGAAAGCGGTACGTGATTTCATGAATATTGGTTAACCATGGACTCGGAATACAAGTAATAGCAGTTTAATGACGAGGCTGAAGAGGTGGATCAGCAAAAGCCTCGTCACGCACAGCCTTGCCCTAAAGCCCTGTGCATGTCCCACTCCCACTTTGAATCACAGATACAGGTAAGTTAGTAGTAGGAACCAAGCTTTTGCAGAACCTACAATAATCCTGAAGTTTTTGAACGGAAAACTGAAAAATGCCGTGCAGCTGGTGGTACCAGCCCTGGGACACAGACACCTCCACTGCCAAGTGGTTGCAAGGGGCCCTGGCATGACCTCTGCTGACTGTGGCATGTGCCCACCCAGAGCTGCGTGCCTGCCTGGACCACCAGCAAGGGTCTGAATTTGTCTGAAACTGAGCAGCCAGTGAGGGACAGGAGGGCTGGTGCTGGACCCTCTCAATGCCACAGAAGTAATGGAGAGGAACAATTTTCCTCTGCAAGACCCCATTGCTCTGTGCAGAAGGCAGGTGGTTCCTGCGTAGTGCTGATGTCCAAACGCCATGAAAAGGTTCCACTGGGCATCATGTGCAAGGATGGAGCACACACAAGTGCCTAAAGCCACAGAAATTTACATTGCTGCCAAAGGAATATCCTTAGCCCATATTGTACAGCTGTAAAGTGAAAGATAGACATTTCCATGATGTATTTAAATAAACAAAATCTCCAAACAATAGCATTTGGAACTACTTCAAGGTTTGTACTGGAAAGTATTTGGGTATTACCTGATGTCTGTGATTTTAATTTTGATTCCAATAGGAAGCATAGCTTAATGTAAAGCTGAGGCAGATGAAGGCTGGAAGATCTGATCTTCAGATATCTAACGTTTAAAGGCATATTTTTTATCATGTTCTGTAGCTAGAGGCTCTGAAGTCTGGAAACAAAAAGTCTCACAAACAAAGCCGAGTTGTTCGTTCAAGGGTGGAAACAATGAACCTTTTCTCCTATGGGTTTATGTTCTGTGCCCCATTCTTCTCCTCGCTCTGTCACTGCAATGATCTCAGTTTCCATCTTCTGCAGTGCCATGTGCTCAGGCCTCCCCCAGCTGATACTTGTCCCATGCTGTCCAGCCCCTGGGTAAGGCAGGAGTCAGGTGAGCTGTACCTGGCTTTGAGGTGTTTGCTGGCTGGGCACTTGGCAGGCCAAACTGAAGAGGTAAGAGCAGTGACCATGCTCAGCCACCTTTGATGCAAATTCCTAATTTAAATCTCTATCTTCTACTCAGACTATCATTTTCTTCAGCATGATAGCTGCTGAATTTGTCTGCCCATTGCCCAACAGATGCAAAATCATTAGAAGAGAACTGGCAGACAACGATTCAAACCCTTATTTCTCTTAGAGACCAAGATAAAAATGCAAAACGTACCTAAGCAAAGTAGCGATCATCTCCTCCGAGCCGGGAAGGAGCCCTGCTGCGATCAACTAGACAGTCTTTCAGGTGCGGGGCACAAGGAACGCTCTACACATTGACTCTTCTCACCTGCAATATGTGGTATCTGGTATCTACAATACAGTTCTGCAGTATCATTATCAGCTTCACCAACTTCTTATGTGCCACAGTTTCTGCATTTTGGGGCCTGAACGTTGCCCCTCAAAGGCAGGCAATATCTCAGTCAGTTATACTTGTTGTCAACTCTTGACCTTATGGTGATCACAAAAAGCATTTAATCAGTATGAAGTTCTGCAGTTTCAGTCGTCTTTCTTCATAATATATTGCACTGGGTTTGGCTGGGATAGAGTTAATTTTCTTCCCAGCAGCGAGTATGAGGCGGTGTTTTGGATTTGTGACCAAGAGCGTGTGGATAACACATGGATGTTATCCACTGCTCACACAGCGTCACTGCCTTTTCTGCTAGGACAGCTGACCCCAACTGGCCAAAGGGATATCCCAGACCACATGATGTCATGATCAGCAATACAAAGCTGGGAGAAGAAGGAGGCGAGGGGATGTTCAGAGCGATGGCGTCTGTCTTCCCAAGTGACCGCTACCCATGGTGGAGCCCTGCCCTCCTGGAGATGGCTGAACGCCTACCCGCCCGTGGGAAGTATCGAATGAATTCCTTGTTTTGCTTTGCTTGTGCGCGCGGCTTTTGCTTTACCTGTTAAACTGTATTTATCTCAAACCATGACTTTTCTCACTTTTACTCTTCCGATTCTCTTGATTCTCTCCCCTGTGCCACTGTGGGGGTAGCAAGCGAGCCGCTGTGTGGGGCTCAGTTGCCGGCTGGGGTTAAACCGCAACATAAATCTACTGGAGTAGAAAACGTAGCCTGAAAAAACACACTGCTTTGTTAACTCCTGCTTCCAAAAATGCTGAAAAGCTCTCAGGAGACTCTCTGTCACTGATGTCAGGAAAATCATTCTATCTATAACACCTATAATCAAAGCAAAACAGCCACCCTTACCCACAGAAGCTCTTTAGCTCCAGCAAAATTCCCAGGAATGCAGGGCAGGGATACACAAGACCTCATTCCATCCACACCTTTACTGTCACAAATGACCACATCACTGTTACGAAATTGGAAAGCTCCAATTCAAAAGACAGTTACTAGACTTTGAGTAACATTAATACATTTATTTAATTGTAGTTTACTTTTCATTCATAAAAAGGACAAAGCACGGTCCTGCTCTAATCATTTGAAAAAAAAAAAAAAGATAAAAAGTAACTAAAAAAACAGTTCAATATTCATCAGTATCAAATAATAGTAATATCAATTTTCCTGAAATATAAAGAAACAACAAATATGTCTATCTATATAAACTTTAATTAAGAACCTTGCGTTTTAAAGCAGATGATACAGTAGTTAGTTTTACTTGACAACAATTTGAAACTGAAGGTCCCAGTCAAATTTACACAATTATGTGAAACAGAAAAATCTCCCACTTTCTGATCAGTATGTAAGACCTATCTCATCTGTGCTGCTGATTTTAAAAAAGAAGTGGCTTTTCTACCCAGGTCATTTCCATGCAAAAACGAAACAGTTTTGCTTTTTACACCATGTGTTAGAAAAGTAAAAGGCAATCATGCATTTGGCAAAAGATTTAGTTGTGGTTGTGGATTATATAAAAATGAGTCGTACTGCAAAAGAACCAAACCAAATGGAACACAATAAACCACATCTTTTTTGTACAGAAGGCTTACCGCGTATTAGTTTCTTAATGAGCTGAAGACAGCTCATTTCTCTTTCAAATAATTATACAATTTATGAAACTCAGTAGTGTTTGACACTTTGACATTCCTCTATAGGGAAGTTATCACTTTCACCTATTTAAAAAATTTTCATCTTGTAACAAATAGTTAAACTAAAACAGTATTATTGATATTTCTTAATGAAGACTCTACACTTTTACATGTAAATATATAGTACAAAATTATACAAATAAAAGAAGAGGGTGTAAATTATTAATAGACTTACTCTTGCTTCACAGAATTACTGTTATTACGGACCTCTACAGTATCAGTTCTAAAAAGATAAAATCTATTTCTAAGTAGCTAGCAAGGTTGTGCTAATAAAATATGATTCAAAGCTTATAATTCTTGAAGCATCAGACACTGCACTATTACTTGAGCCAGCTGATTCAATATCACTGCGTTTCTTCAACATTCACACCCAAACTAATTCCCAGCACACCATGGAAAATGAAAGGAATGTGCATTTCTTTAACAACTTAAAAAACCCAAACAAACCAACAAAAACCCAGCACTGAAACACTCTAGACACAGTCAGAACAAAAACATTCTCTTATCTCTAATAGAGTTCCCATTTTGCAAAGGCCATAGTAAACATTGAGCTTCGACCAACAGTTGGGATCTGACTTGCATGTACTAACACACAGTTGGATCATTCAGTACTCTATCAAATAGGGAAACGGTCTCAGAACTTTAAAACTCTTATTTACAACACTATGAACATTAGAACAATATCAAGTTCTTGAAAAAGCATATAATTCTCCCAAATGTATGCCTTCATTACAGGAAGGTAACACCTGGCATCTGCAGCATAAAAATGTAAATATAATAATTTTTTTACTGTGCTACTCTGTCTTTGCCATTTATTGTATATCTTCTTCTTTTTTTTTTTATATTTTAAATCTTTTCAGTTTAAAAAATAACATACATTTCCTACCATTTCGTGGTCCATTTGGCTGATCTTAACATGGACTTCATCTCCAAACTCGTGTTATATTGCTACCTTAATAATAACAATAGTAATAATACTAAATCAAAACCAACACATTACACTGCTTCCCTGAAAGCTGACATTTGACTCCTAAAATCAGCAACAATGACCAGAACACAATTTTTCAACAGAATTGTTTTAAGAAAAGAATATCGTAAATCTTGTGTCAGCAAAGCACAGGTAAATTCCTTTAAGCTGAGCATGCTATGCACATCTCGGGTGTCCTGAACATATTTAAAATAAAAAAATTCCTCGTCACTGACTTTCACTTCAAGCCCTCCAAATTTTATCCAATAGCCTCAAGAAATATAGCTCTGAAAAAATGAAATGTTTTTGCTTTGACTGTCTCTCTAAAACCCAGTAATCCCAATAAATGATGATGGGGCCATTCAAAAATATGCAGTACACAAAACATATAGGATAGTACAGACAGACGTAGTACTCTTACATTTATCACATACAATCAACATTTCAATCTCTATTATAATTCACGATTTGTTATTCAGTTAAAGCACCTACGTATGGGTGATTTTACTTTCACTGTACAGCCTATGTTATTGGGTTTTAACACTGTAACTTGCCCCATTGGACCGAATCATGCAACTGTCACAGATCAGCAGAAGTGTTTTATAAGGCATATTGGAACAAGTTAAAAATATTTCTTAGCCTTTCAAAAGTCGATTTGCTTCATGAAGGAGTTCCGGGATGCCTCAGTCCTCTTAAAGTTCATAGGAAATCGGCAGGGTAATTTCTTTTAAAGTGTAATTTATTTGGCTTAGGATGGTGCCACAGGAATCAAAAAGAGTCGTGGTCCTCATCTTCAAAGGGAGTCCTTTGTGTTAGGCGGAGGACAAGGTAAATCCAGCTACATTCAGAATCCCGAGCAGGAGAGGACACCCAGGGTAGGCACCACCAGGACCAGGAGCAGAGTCGGTACTCCAGCAGTGGCACCTGTTATCAAACAGATAACAACACAACGTTGGTCTTACTTCAGCATTATTTATGGCGGGGGAGAACGACGCAACAACCACCCTGGATGCGAGCAAGAATGTGGGGTATGATGTCTGGAAAACCAGCTGGGAGATGTCAGCACAGCCCCTACCTGTGTGGATAATCTGAAACGGACAAAGAGACTCGCTCCAGCACAGTGGAAGAGCCACTCTTTTGTTCTGCAAGAGCTGTTTATGCAGCACGTTTATACAAGCAGCAAGGCCATTCAGAACACACTGGTCCAACAAGCCTGGAGGTTATAGCAGGAGGTAAAAGGTCAAAATAAATATTTAAACATGTGAAAGCAAAATTAATGGAGCCTTTGAAATGTGACAAAGCAAAGAGACACCTTTAAAAATGTTAATGTTCATATGATCAACCATAATCCAAGAGATGTCAGAGAGCCTGGTCCATTTGTTTACCTGCCAGATTACAAAGTCCAGATGGCTGGCTTCTAGCAGTGTGGCATTTATGCCTCTTAAAGTCACAAAGGTCTTTCTTAAACAAATACTTTAAGACAAAAAATATTGACAGCTTACAAACTTTACACAACTCGCTCTGGCAAACAGGGATAAGAATTGCTATTATGTTAAATGGCTCGTGTTGCCATGGTCCAGCTCCCTGTTAAGAAGCATCTCTACACGAAAACAACCCTGCCAAGCTGTGCCTGGCTGTCAGTCTTGGAGATGGGCCACAGGAGCTGGTCTGTGGGCTTCTCTTTCATCCCAGGGAGGGCTCGCCTAGGTCAGGATGGTAGTGTGCAGGTGGGGTCCAGCTCACTGCTCATCTTGCTGTTGAACACAGACTAAGGGCAGAAGTGCTTGCAGCTGGTGGTGACAGCTCTGAGGAGCTGCTGGAACCATCCCCGCTGGATGGCTTTCCAGCAAATGTTCTTATGAATGAAGAGAAACCATGCTGAAAAGGTAGCATGCAAACCAAATGGCACAGGTTTCAGCAGACAGCCCTGTTTTCCCTAACAACAGGCACAGTATGGAAAATTTCAAGTGTTCTTTCTTAGGATTTAACGTCCCAAAAGAGCATTCACATTTTCTCATCAGACCTCTTGCAACATCAAGTACGTCACAGCATCTGGTCCCGCACCATGCAGGCTCCTAGAAAGATAGATCTGTAGGTTTTATTTATTTTATGTCTCCCTCAGAAGTTTCTCCATCTTTCAGGTTAAATAAAGAGGTTGATTCTTCATTTACTGTCTATCTCAAATCTCCTATTAGTAAGGTGCTTTATTAATTTTGAGTTAGCAAAAGAAGATCCTGAGGGTGAAAAAAAAAAAGCTGGTTTGAAGTGAGAATTTGGCCAAATAAACACCTCTAAGTTATCTTCAAGTATTTAATTCTTACAGTATTTCTTACCCACAATAACAAGGAGGACGT
>JAVSBS010023052.1:21780-45619 GCA_033124195.1 Coracias cyanogaster
CACGAGGGCCTTCCCTTTCCATCTGCCTTCGGGATCCTTCCGCTGGCCTTCGCTTCCCTGCTGGGCCTTCTTGCCTTCTGGATACTTCCCTTTGGCCTTCTTTCCTCTCAGCCCTGCCTGTGATCCTGATTCGTGTGTTCTTGAATCCAGTTCCCATCTGCTCAGTCTGGGACTTTGCCAGTGCCTGCTCCACAGCCTCAGTGGTGATGGTGATGTAATTGCCATCAGGGGGAGGTTGGGTTTGATACTGGTTTTATACATATTTATATATATTGCATTTTATTATTATTACCTTCAGTAAAGCTGTTTTAGTTTTCTTTTCTAATCTGGAGGCCTCTCTCTCAATCCCTTCCTCTCCCATTTGGGAGGGGAGGGGGCCAGAAGTCTTTCTCCCTTATCCTCTTTCTCTTCCTCTATTTGGGGGCGGGAAGGAGGGGTTAACAGAGAGCGTCTGTTGTAAGTCTGGTGGAATGAACCTAAACCTTGACACAAATAAATAATGAAACACATTCCTTAAATTTGTTTGCTTGTTTGTTTTTTCCAACAACCCAAAGCCAAGGTTGTGAAATCCTGCAGTATTCTCATGGAGGCCTCACTACTGCCTGCTATGGAGTTGCTGTAGTTGATAGTTTTAAGCCTAGGACTAAACTATCTACAGAAACAAATACTTAGAATGTAGCTTAACACCAAATGTAATTTGTACAGGATGTGTGCAGTTAACCTGACTTTTTTCCTGTCTCCTATTCATAGAATCATAGAATGGTTTGAGTTGGAGAGGACCTTCAAGATCATCTAGTTCCAGGCCACCTGCCACGGGCAGGGACACCTCCCACTGTCTAGTGGAGGTTGTGCAAGGCCCAAGGTTGTGTCTTGCAGGTTGTGCAAGGCCCAATCCAACATGGCAAATTTGTCACAAATGGTTGTTTATCCGAGTAAATGAAGAGACCAGCTGCTGAATGAGTTTTCCTTCAGCTCGATCTTTAAGTATCAAAAGAACTCCAGGTAAAGTTCCACTAATCCACAGCTTTCTATTTGTATCTTAAATTCTGTGTTGCCATCCCAATCACAAAGTCTAGGATGAAATCTTTTACACTTCTGAATGGAGATCCTGGATTTTACTGACATTTTGAACAGTATGCAACAGTCTTCCAATTATACTCAAAAGAAATCAATTTAATGCCTAAATGAAACAGACATTAAACCAGTTAAGACTCTGATGTATTTCCTAAGTCTTTGTAACAATTTGTTATTAAAAGTATGTTACTATTTTCTTTAAAGGTTATTTATCTTTAAGATATGACATTTTTGGCCCTTTTCCCAACATCGGTATCTTTTTATACTGGATTGTAAAAAGAAAATCTAAAGGCTTGTTTAGAAGTCTTACTCTCATCAGATCTGTGCACCAGGAAATTAGTTACTGGTCATCTGTGAAGCTGTCATATGGGAACAACTTCTCTTCCTCACCGGGAAAGTGTTTTCCCTGCCAACATACACAAACTACAAGCTATTCCTTGACTAATCATGAACTGATCCTGTTGTGGCAAAACTTTTTCTCTGCTTTTGTTGTCAGGAAAGATCGTTAAAGAATTAATTTGTATTAAATGACATCAGTTTTCTTAGTTTCCAGGTACTGAACATTGAGGGGGTTGTCTACATGACTGTTCTAGTTTGAGAAGGAGTGTGGTTTTGAAATGAGTATCCCAGCCATCCCCTTTTTGGGGGGTTTATTTCACACTGTAGAGCTGTCTTGGATACCCTGTGCAGGACCGGGTTAGAGGTAGTGCAAAGTAAAACCTGACATGAGTGCACAGTGTGGAGCTGCATCCTCAGTGCTGCTGTTTCTCTCTACAGACCCACTTGTCTTGTGCCACACAAATTTTTCAGGTAGATGCAGATTGAATGATACAGTCACTGCAGCACATTTTTCACAACACAAGTTATCAAACATTTAGTAAGAGCATGAAAAAGAGATTTTCTTTTCTTACCAGGACTGCTATTTTAGATGATTCATAAAGGATTTAAGTTTGTAATATGACTTTTGTAAGTTGTCGAGAAATGAGTCTGCCTTTGTGTTGGTTTTGCAAAATAGATTTATTTTTTTCTGAAAGAATGGCCAAACTTCTGCCCATTTTCTGGTAAATAAGATTCTCCTTTTGGTCTAGGATCCAAGAACTGATCTTCTATCAGGACTGTCTGTTTTAATATCTCTCCTTTTTACTTTAAGAAAGGTAAATATAAACCCTTCTCATATTCTGTTTCTCCTTGCTTCTAAATAAGCTTGCCCACTTCTCTGGGAAAAAAATTAGGCCACCTTAAAAAAAAAAAAATAAATTTTGCCTCCTCCTTTTGTTAGTTTGTTTAGCATATGTTAAGCTTCAAGAATATGTTTTTTTATTGTTTTCATATTTACCCAGGTAGAACAGAAAAGCAGGAAGGGAGGAAATGTACTTTCTCCAGATTAAACTAAGCTGCATAAAAGAAGTGGGTGGGTTTGCAGTTCTGTCAACTGGCTTCTGAAGAGAAATTCCACTTGTCCCAGCTGGAAATACTGTCTTCATGAAAGACTACTGCAAAAGAAATAGGCAGTATCAGCTGATGTGATTTAAATTCTGCTATCCCTATTCATAGTAAATGGAAAATAACTGAACTAATTAGAATATGCTTATCTTGCATCGCTGGCATCTTTGTGAAGTCATGGGTCCAACTTTCCCTTGTCTAGGAATACCTTTGTTTGGGCATGAGGAAATTTTCCTCTTGCCTGTGCCATAAACCTTTCAAGAACGGTGCTATGGAGCAATTCACAACTCTGTGAATTACTGTTTTGCAGCAGAGTAGATGTATAGGATGGAAATAATGCCGTCTGTGCATCTGCCCATGCTTTGTGCTGTGCTATGGTTTGCTGTGCATCTGCAGAACAACTTTAAAACCATAATAAGATAGAGAGAGAGAACATTAAAAACATACTTGAAGTGCTGCTGATGGTCTGGGTGGTTTGTCTAGCCCATGCTGTTAAGTCTATCTTCTCCTACATGAAATCCACATGCCAGAGCCAAGTAAATGTTTTGTTCTGGCAATGGCACCTGGCATGTTGGCAAGCAGCAGCAGGGGCTTCTTTCCCATTGACTCCGTGTGCTGGTTTCAGCTGAGTTTAAAGCACAACACACTGACCCTGCTACAGGCCAGGGCTGCCAAAATGGAAAGATGCCTTGAACTCTGAGGAAAATGAGACAATTTTCAGTTGGTGGGCTATTACTTAACCTTAAATAAATGTAGATTATTTCTCAGATATCTGTTCCCCTTCACATATATTAATATTCACTACAGGTTCTTCTGCACAGGGAATTAAGTAAAAGACCACAGGTAATATTTTTAAATGTACTTTTTAAAAGCAGTATACTCAAATAACAGCAAAAACAACTGTGGAGGGCCTCCTGTGACCCAGGCAACAGTTGAAGTTGTACTTCACATGAATTTTGTGAGTTTCAGGATCACTTATACGACTTACAGACTTGCCACACCTCTCAGCATCTGCCCTGGCTCTCCAGTTGTGAGTGGTCACTCCAGACAAACTGGCTCACCAGCAGCACCAGGAGCACTGCCAGGCTAAATAAGGCTGAATCATGTGCTTATCTAGGATGAGGTTTCCACTTCTGGAAACTGCCCTGCTGAAGCAGCAGGAGGAGCCTGGAGTGAGTTTCAGTAGCTCGCCCCTACAGAAAAGCTTATCTGTGATTGCACTGATTGTCTGATTGTCTGCTGAGGCAAAACACTTGGCTGTGAACGTTCCCACGTAAATGTGTTCTGCATTGCAGCAGAAATTATGGTTGACAGTCATTCAGAGGAACTCAATCATCCTCTGAGGGAGGCATTGGCTGTTTTTTCAGAAAAAAAGGCCAATTTTTCAGGAAAAAAATGAGAGGCCAGAAGAGAAAATGTCATTGTAAACCTGAAAAAAAGAAAGAGGACAGATCTTCTTTGGCCAGCTGGCATGTCTGAGGGATTTCTGAGTGAGGAATCTACTCCTTGTTCAAGAAAATAGGGATTTGTGAATGTTTTGTACAAATACATTCACCCCAAGTATACACCAGATGTATCACTGCTTTTCCCTTCCAAATAGTCCACATTTAAACAACCACATGGTACAATGGGTGAACAGCAGCAACTCTTCAGGTGTGAAAAGGTGGTGAATTAATAGGAAAAGTACTATAGTTTTGGAATTTCTGTGTTCTTGAGAAAAACTGTGGCAGGTATAAACACTGAGGTACATGAAAAGCCTGTCTTTAAAATGTTCATCTTTCAGCCTGGAAGCTGTCTCACACATCAAAAGATGAAGAAGGATACTTTCAGCTTCTACAAGAGTAGAAGTGCCTAGGCTCAACAGCCTGGATGACAGTGGCTGTGTCATGGCAGGGAGAGGCCACCACCCTTCCCCAGCACGTGACAAGACTTGCACGGTATGTGCGGTACAGTGCAGGGCTCATGTTCATGAAACTGGCCATGTGCTACACAGTCACAGGTACACGTAAGTCCCATCACCACACAGCCCCTGAGAAAGAGGGAGGTAAAGTGGAAGGCAGGTGGTGCTGCCAAAACACAGCCTCCCTCCCTCCCTCTGTTCCCTTTGTGCAAGGAACACCAGGAGCAGGAATCACCCTGGGCTGGAGAGCAACACGGTGAATATGTGGCTGATGCAACTAGTGGACTCAGAAGCAGCAAAGAAAGTAAGTTAGTTTAAGAGGCCTGCTCAGCTTAAATTTGGCGCTGCTGTTCAGCAAGGCAGGAAAAAGCTTAAATTGGGCATGAAAGTTACTGGAGAAAGGAAGAAAGCAAACAGCTGCCCTAGCATGTGCCTCCACAGAGCAAAATAATGTGATTTTTACTGATAAGGATATACTTTAAAGAATTAGGTACTGTTAAATCGGAAAGGTAAGTACCATTTTCCAAGGTAATTGGGTAGCAGGTTCTCTGTTAAAGAATACAAAGAGGAATTGGCAGGATAAAGGATCTTAGAGAGCTGCATAAACCAGAGAACAAGTACACTGGTTAATACAGAACCTTTACTGGGAATGCTTCGATTTGCCCAGTTCCAAACAAAGGTAAAATAAAAGGAGAAAAAGATGAAGGTAGAAACTAGCAAGAATGCACAAAAAAACCAAGAGCAGAGGGTTAGTGTAGAAATTGTTCCTAGTTCGATACATTTGTTGGCAATTCCATTGGCTTTGGACAGAGTAATTTTTGTATTGTGAGGACTTTGTAGGTACATGCAGAAAAGGCTGTGATTAGTTCCACTTCCCCTCCAGCTGAGCACATCATTTTACATTTTAGTGTCCTCATACTGAACTACTAACTGTCATTGTAATTCAGTGCAAACACTTCCTTTAAAGCCAGATAAAGCTTTTTACCTCCAAACTCTATAATGCCAGGAAAAGATCTGAAACAACTCATCACTGTGTTCTATTATTATAGAAAATAGTAACTTAGAAAGTCATGAAAGATTTGTCTCAGAGGGAGAGAAGCAAAATCTTCTCATGTGGAAAGAAGTGAGGGAAACATTTTTTTACAGATAATATCTAAATGGGCCAGCAGTGCCTAAACCCAGCTTTACATAGCTGCTCATCTGCCACATTAAATTCTACATTTCACTTATTGCTGCTCAGCAGTATTAGAAAGTAATTCTGAGTTACAGAATTTAACCACAGAAAGGATCCTTATGTCTTTTAATGTATTCCCTATATCATCCAATATTGCCTCACATAGAATACAGTTTAAGTAGCCTTTTACTTAGTTTCTCCTGTACTAAGCTCAAGAAGATGGATTTTTCTAAAACACACCTTCTAAAAGGTTTCACAGCCTTGATTTCAAAACACTGAGCGTTGAAAAGCAAAATACCAAGCAGATTTTCATGCTTCTGGAGAATAAATTTTCAAACTAATCCTCTGTTAGAATTTCTCTCCTGATGGATAAAGTTCTTACTTCAGTCACTCTATAGCTAGAGCCACAAGCACCAAATCTGATACTCCAAAACATTCCCCTGAACTTAGATAAAGGATCCTTCTGACACTTCCTACTTTGACAGAAGTAATATTCCTCCTTCCCTTCCCACTGGCTTAATATAATTGTGTTGAACAGGCACAAAAGACAGACCAGGCAGCACTCTTCCAGTGCCACCTTCTAAGACTCTGATATCAACTGTCCATCTCTTGCTTCTACGAACAGGCTTTGGAATACAGTGAAAGTGAAATATATGGCACTAATCTTTAAAGGCAAGAACATTTTGACATTGAAATCCTTTAAGTAGTCTGAAAAGGGCATGGAATGTTTCAGTACGCAATACGATACACCATTTAATATATCTAAAACTATCTCTATATATAAAGAGGGAAAAAATACAAGTATTCCATATGCCCACTGGCACTTAGAAGTTCAAGTTAATAAAAACGTAATTTTAATCCACTCTTTGTATCTGTAGCAACAAATAAATCTGTTTATATGAGAATACAAACCTGCCAAATAATTACAGTACAAGCTGTACTTCTAATGAAACATTTCTCATTTAATGTACTGTCAGGAGATCTGAAGATTGGAAATTATACAGTTTGCAGGAGTACAAAATGCCTGGGTGTACCTGGCTGTATCTCTGGGGCTGTCTAGTCTGACCTCCCACTCGTATCAGGACTGTCGCCAGCAGCAGATGTCGTCAGCTGCAGCTTTGCCTAGCTGAGTCATGGGAATCTCTGAAGATGAAAACCGCACAGCCCCTCTGGGTAACCTGCTCCCGTGCCCCACTACCCTCTGGGTGAAGTTTTTCCTAAACTTCAGGAGCCTGAACCTTGCAAATTGCAACTTCTGGCCACTGCCCTATTTTGTATCATCTACCATTACCAAGACTTTGGACTCATCATTTTTATAACTGCTCTATACAGTTAGGTGATTCTGTTAGATTGACCCTCTCCACTATGCAAACCCTTGGTGTTTATTAAAGGAACTAGATCCTGTGATATTTCCTTAACACAAAGACCTGTGCACCTTCCTTACTACTAAAGACTGTTTCTGAAGTCCCTTGGATTTTGCCGCTGAAGTAACTGGAAAACTATCACTGCTGCCTTTGTCAGAGAATCACTGAGAGAGAGGTTTCATCAAAAGATGTGTTATAGCAGATGCTTAACTTAGGTCTTCTGAATCACTCTATTCACTAGGAAGAAAAGGAGTCTGGCTAGGTTAGGTGCATAAAACTGAGAGGTATGAGTATGCCACCATTCCAAGGCACCCACAGAAAGTAAGATTGATTGTTAACCATTGAACTGAAAAATACCACAAGGGTCTGAATAAGGCAATTCCATGTCTTGCTACTGAAAATTAAAACACGTAAGAATTGTCATGATGAGAAAGTATTCCCTTCTTTGTCCCTTCACCCGTGATCACATCTGCAATCCTGTCTAGATTATTAAGGGAAAAAAAGAATGAGATGACTCGTCCAAAGATTACTTCAAATCACTCTAAACACTACTTAGCTGGCTTTGATTTCTCAAAGCAATTAAACATACTGCATAAAGTTCAATAGTGAAACATCCTACCAAGAAGTGAAAGTGGAATATGCATTTGTATTAAATTAAATCATTACGCATCAAAGGGATTACAGTATTAAAGCAAAATACTAATCTTGGCATTCACTCTCTGAGCTGTGTGATTTTTTTCTGTGATATTCTTTTTTGCTATGTTGCTACATTTAAGCATAAAAGAGTTAAACAATCATCTTCTGGATTTTTCATCTTCTTCTAATGGTAGAATAAAATGAATATAAAAAACAAAGTGAACACAGAGAAGCTGTAATTTTGTTCTTTTGCTATAAGCATATACAATACTCTTTGTCCATGCCACTATTTAAACCCAGACATTAACCTGATTTCATATTTGAAGGTGAAGGTGCATGGTATCTTCCTTCTTTCCCAATATTTTCCCAAATAAGAAGTTGCCCTCCCTCCCCTCCTACAGATGAAATTTTAAAATTTGAGAGCTTGATTCTACTTCTTCTTACTCTGGCATAAATTAATTGCATTGAGGCCAGTGCAGTTACATGAGTTGAGTGACAAAAGAACCAAGTGCCGTATGGTTTTAGTTCCTATTGATTGGAAGATTACTTTCATTACATTAATATTACCATCATGACAAAGCACTGCAATCCAAGATGCATGCATGAGACAAAAAAGAAATAATCTCAGCATTTAATATATGTCAAAGAAAACAGATGAGCCTATTATTAGCCACTGGAACTGACTACTTTGGTTAAACAAGTAGTTCCAACCTTCAGCTGGTTGTGGTATCTCAAGAATGAATTTTGTGTATCTCATTAATTTACTGTAACGGGCTTGAAAAATATCCCCAAACACCTAACTGTACAACAGGCACTGGCCAATAAAACACAAGAGTTCATGACTGATTCTAGCTGTGTGCCAAAATGCAGCTCAGCATACACACAGCGAGTGATTTTCAGATAAGTGCTTACATTTCAAGATGTTCACTAAAAAGAAACGCATGTGAGATGACTAAGTTTGGTAAACTTCCTTTATATTATTCTCAGCTAAAACAGTGTATCCCATAGGAGGCTGATGGGTTATATGAGAGCAAAGTTGCTGCAGAGCATTTGACTCCCCCTTCAATATGTGACTGGGTTTTTTTGTGAGAAGGAAGAAGATGAGGAAAATATACAAGAAGGTTTGTCCCTTAGACAAGGGGTTGAGCTAGAAATAACATATATTTCTAGTTTCTGTTACATTTGACTTTCAAATGTAATTTTCTTAGTTAAAATGTCCTTTATTTTTAATACCTTAGTTAAGACCTCAGGGCCAGTTAAGGCTCCTGAACTAGATGTTCTTGTACTTAAACCTAATTCAGACCTAATTCAGCCAAGTGCTAGGAATTGCTCAGAGTACATCTACAACAGGCTGACAACAGGGTAGCCAACCACAGCAACAGCAGCCCCACAAATCAAGTAAACTATTTTGGTTTGCAAAAGGGTGCAATTCATACACCTGAAATGTAGGCCAGAAGATGTCTTTTGGTGTCCTGACTGGCCTCCAGCTGCTGATCCAGAAGATCTCAGGTACCCTGTAGATCATGTCAAGCCTGCCAGGATTGTATGGATGTCCCGGTAATCTGAGGCATCTCAAATGCTACAGACTTTGTTTAAGATTCTGAATTACACCCCAGATGACAACTGATTATAATGGGAGCTTAGACACCCAACTCAAGTGTATTATGTAGATTACTTTGGACTTGGTACCCAGTGAACAGCAGGAAAACACTGATTTGGGAGACGCATAAGTTTTCTAGACACTTCTTCAGTGCAGCCTTTCAGTTTTCTTAAGATGTAGTCATTCCTGGTCAGCAGCTAGGCTATTTTGAACCTTGCTTAATTCTCCCCATTCATATATGGAGAAAATTAATTTGGTTTGCAAACTCTGGAATCAGATGCCTAAAGGTCAAGTAAAGCAATGGTCATCTCAGTATTCGGTACAATGCCCTATGTCTTGCCTTAGCTATTGTTTACATCTCTCCATATACATGCAAGTTCCATTTTGGCGAGCTGACCACCAGAACACACATTCCTATCAAACTAGATCTTCTCTTCTTTGCAAGTCTCTGAGAAAAATAATCATTACTTAAAAGCTTATCACTGCTCTATTATGCTTTTTGGGCAATTGTTCTAAACCCTGTCAAACTACTGGAATATTTCCTTAAGAATAAAAATTAGCAGACATAATTGTCTGCTGGTTGTAAAACTACATTTCATTCTGCTCTTGGAAAAAGCTTGGTATGAGCCCAGAAATAGCCTGAAAAGCTGACCTAATTCTCTGTATACTGCATATTCCAAAGAGATTACCTTGCTTTTTGTCTTCTTTTCTATCTCCTTTTCTAAACCAACTCCAGGTTTTTATCTAGGCCACCAGACGCACAGTCCATTTCTTTCTACCTGGGGTGTGGTAGGTGTTGTGGCTGAGAAACTGTCTGCAGTGTGGAAGACAGAACAGTATAAAACTCTACAAATTAGCATTTGTAGAGTGCTAGCTCTCCCAGAGGTGCTAACTCTGTACGGGCACGCTTGGGGCAGGCCTTACTGACAAGACATTGTACTGACATGATGGTTCTGTTTCCAGTCTGGGAAGTAATCTACCTGCTGCTCCCTAAAGGGTCTTTTCACCACACTGATGACAGGTGAGAATATATGTATGATACAAAGATGACCTAAGATAAGTCCTAAAGAGAGCAGTTGCTTCTACTTTTCTGCAGCTCATAAAATATGTTAAAAGGGATTCCTCCCGAGTATGATAATACAGCACAATGTATTACAGCTTTTATAAAGTGGTTAAGTTAGTACCCCAAGACATTCTCATAGCAAATGGTACACAAAATTAACAGTGTCTGCTAAATGGATTAAGAATTCAGTCACTGGCAGATTTCAAAGCACAATTATTGAAGAATGGTCATTGAATTTCTTGTGAACAGTAATAGACTGAACACAATCCAGTCGTTTTCATCAAAACCAAATGTAAACACCTAAGGAACTGTATATATCAACCAAGTGCCAAAGTAGTAAAAAGTGGTGACAACAATGCATTCATATAGAAATCCAGACAGCATGGGAACTTAAGCCATTCACACCAACTGTGCTTTGTCATAGCCACACACAAAATACACCAAGGATAGAAGTCATGCCATACAGATCAGGGTGGGACACTGTATCCTGGAAAGCAAGGATTCCAGGAAGGATTTAGAGTTGGAGCTGGACAAAAAAGATGAAAACCATTATAGCACAATGCAAGGAAAAAAATGGATAATGAAAGCCTTTCGTGAATAATGCTGGGAGTACTAAGTGTAGGGAGGCGAGACTTTCTCCACAGACAGCAGAGTTGAAATAGTGCATATAGCCATAGTGTCTACGGTCCTAAAGGAATTCTCAGAAATTGGAGAGGTGAAGAGAAGAGCTGTTGAAATTATTTAAGACCTGAAGAAAATGTTATCATGGAGAAATTCAAGGTGCTCAGTCTGTTTAGCATTTCATCATGCACTTGTCTGATACATATACATTTCTTAATGGGGAGAACATATTAGGCACAAAAAGAATCTTTAATCTAGACAAAAGCTATAAAAGGAAACAATGGTCTGTTCTTAAAACCAAATAAATATCGATGAAAAGCTAGGCAAAAAATATCAACAGTGCAGGTGATTAATCAAGACAACAAAGTATGCAGCAAACGATGGATTCTCTACCTCTAGATTCTATTTGACCAAGAGTGGAATAGATGCTTCATACAAACAAAAATGGTGATATCCATGAGTTCACACAAGGTGATAGAAACTGTACATGTTATTGAAATCCAGCAGATTGGAAGTCCACACCTTTAGAAATGGACAGCTTCTCTCTCAGTACACAGATAATACAGCATAGGCCTTACTTCTTTTAAGACAAAATAATGGTTGCACCGACTGTGTGGCAAGAATACTGTTAATGTTTAATCCTTCCTAATCCCCAAGTTAATCTTTTAATTAAAAACACAGGAATACAATGCAAATGTTTAAATCATAACCTTGCAAAGACACTATCCAAGTCCACAATGGTTATTCTTATGTTCTACCACATACACTGTGTGCTAAGGCACTACTTAAATTACAGAACTAACAGGAAAGAGATGTGCAGATCATGTCTGAGCTCATATTTAGAGTCAACAATGAGCACAAGTTGAACCAGCCTGATCCATGCTCCCTTCCCCTCTTTACTAATCATCTAGACCACTCTAAAGTTGAGCATGTTGCATTTCTCATTGCTTATGAGCTCTTTGTGTCACAGCTCCCCTCTTCCCTGAAAAGTGGAATTTCCCTAGCAATTGGTCTGCGGATCACTGTGGACTACTTACTTTCCTCAGTTACTTTCCTCCTTGACAAAGGAATGAGATACAGAGGCAACAGGTATTAGGAACTATGGAATTATTGGAAGCTGATGTCCTGAGTCTGAGGCCTGGACCATGTAGTTACGCTTGTAGGACGCTACTAGAAGTGGCAGCCTAACTGGGGGCACCAGTAGAAACAGTCTGATATTTGGAAGACTGACAGTGCTTTCAGGATTGATCTGGACTGCTGATAAACTGTCCTGTGTGCATAGTGAGTCTTCATAAATATTTTAAGATAAAGTCTAATTCTTAGTGCAGTCACTGAGTCATCTCTTAAATTTCGGATAGGAATGGTATGTCCATCTCTGGGTAGTGTGCAAGAGGAAAATGTTCAGTCCCAGATTTCCAAGGAATGTGGGAAAGAAGAAAGGAAGTTATCCGCTTACCTGAAATTTTTATTTGAGCTACTTCGCCATCTCCTCCTTCACTGTGTGCCCGGACCTCCACAACATATTCACCATCAGTGGGGACTGGGACCTCTATTGTGTGCTTTCCAGTTGAAAACAACTTGCCTTCATGTTGTCCATCTGGTCTATAAAGTACCTGGGAAAGTCATAGTAAGTTTAGTTACTGAAATGCTTCCATGAAAACATATTTACATGTGTCAACACATCAGTCACTGACGTCAACGTGTCAGTGAGAACATACTGTTTTTTTACTTATATATGAACCCTATATACATATATCACAACTTAGTGGCTGATACTACTTTTTCCATTTTTACGCAGGGTGACTCTAGACAGGATGTTTCCTCATTGTTTTCTCTGTTAAAAAATTATGCCACCTTTTGAAAAATAATTTCAGCCCTTGCATTCAAAATAAGTAACTACATGATGGAGAGTAATAATGCAGGGTGGCAAAGAGAATCACATAAAAATATGAGAACTCATCTGGGTTTTCTGGCATAAAATTTATTACCATTTTCATAAGTGAAACAATTATTAATTTTATTATGAACGCTTATTAATGTGTAACTACTGCAAATGTGATGGCATATGTCTTGCGGGACCTTTAGAAAAGATCTCCATCCCTTCTGGAATAATCCCTGTGAAACATTGTCAGCAATTCCCAGGAAGGAGTTCAACTTCCTCAAGCAAAATTTGTACACGGAGAACATTATACTAATTTTCTTGCTACTAAGCAAGCAGCGAAGTTAAACAGGAATTAATTTTTGAAGCTTTCTATACACCCTATATTTAGCATATGCACTTGCTGTAGTTATACAGTAATTGCAGCTGATGAGGTTAAATGTCCCTTCCCTTCCTCTACTTTCCCAGAAAATGTCCCTTCCCTTCCTCTACTTTCCCAGACTTTAAAGAACTCATGTTCCAGGAACTGTAGCTAGCTCCAAAGGAGATGGGAATAAAAAGCTGGAACATATGCATATTGGTATAAGAAAAAACTATGAAAGCGTAAATGTTTTTAAAGCATTATTTTTAGCCAATAGACTAAATATAATCCTATGGGAAATCACCGCCCCAGTGAACTTCAGTGCCCCATTGTTTTCTCATCGCATTGACGAAGCCCACTGGCATTGGCTTACGCCTACTGGATGTCTGTGATCTCTGAACGTGATACCTTCATCTGCAGCACGTAACTATGCTTAAGTGATTAAGTACAAAAACTCCACACTGTCTATAACATGCATGTTACGTAGCATACACAAAGAGAAAAATGTTTTAATAGATCATACCTTGTATCCTTCAACTGCAGACTCATTTGACATTGCCTTCACGTGATCCCAGGTGATGATGTACCTTGAACCATACCTTACAGAACTGATAATTCTTGGACGTTGGCTTGGAGCTGAAAAGCAACATAGATATAATGGGCATATAAACATTTAATGACATTTTTGTAAAGACATGTAAAAAGGGAAATGAGGCTAATCTTTTTATGATTAAGGGATAGTCTCCTTCCTGGAATTAAATAATACAGCTTCAGCCAGACAATTTTGGATGGCATGTGCAGTGGCTGCTTTGTGGGTTTGCCTTTCTGCCTTGCCAGAATGGAAGTGGCCAACATTACCCTTCACTATGTTGCTGACCATGTGTGTTTGCTGACACGAACCTCTGGTCAGAACCTCCCAGAAATGTGGCTTAAGTCATATTTATTCACTGAGATTAAACATTTAATTAACCATTTAAAGGCATTTGTACAGCATTTAACTCAGTAGCAATTGGGAGTACCCCACTGCAGAAATCATTAATTAGATTTTTCACACAATTAGCTTATAAAATGGTCTTATTCAACACAAATGAACCCTGCAGGTGCAAGCTGCACAATACACTATTTACTGACAGAAACCCTCAAATTAGTTGTACATATTTTTAGCTTATAAAAGTGTGTTTTAAATACACAAGATGTATTTCTTAATTGAACACTGCTCAGCATATGTTAGTGCTCAGCATAAGTCAGGAGCTATATTCAGAAACCTATTACGGCATGTAAATTCGAAGGTGTGATTTGGATCACCCACCCTTCAAGGCTGCCTGATCCTGGCTCCCTCTACTGTTAATGAAAACAGCAACTGGTCACATTTTAATTGTCAGAATACAATCTTTCCCACTATTAATTAAACAAAAAGCATATAGCTGCCTAAGTAATAGCTGGTTGGAATTGTTCATCATTTGGAATATCATGTTCACCTTCTAATACCCCCAGTATTAGAAAGACATTTGTTATCTGGAGTGGGTTCAGCAGAGGGCCGTTGAGCTGGTGGGGAGCTGGAGCACAGGCCTTGTGAAGGGAGGGTGAAACAGTTGAACTTGTTCACCCTGGAGGAGAGACTGCTGTGGAGGGGACCTAAGAGCTCCGTGTCTGTTCTGACAGGGAGGTTATCAAGAAGGATCCAGGCTCCTCAAAGTGCTATAGCAGGAGGATGAGTGACAAAAGGCTCAAATTTGACTGAAATTGTCTCAAACTAGATTCTCAGAAAAATTCAGGTAGTGGAACAGGTTTCTCAGAGAGGTTGAGCATTCTCTGTCCCTGGAGGGATCCAACTGGATAAAGCCCTGAGCAACCTGATCTGAACTTGTACCTGACTCTCCTTTGATCTTATAATCTTAGTCTCTTTACTATCTTTTGTAAGATACATTGTACATGGCACCAAAAGAGAGGAAGGAGAGCTTCAGTAGACATTTTCAGACAGAGAACCGATACCTTATAAAGGGAGAACACTGGCTATATGATCGAGAAGCTGTGTTTCAAAACATGGTGGACATGACACAACATGCAATAATGAATACATGACATTATACTTCACACAATGCTCCATTTACTTACGTGCTTTCCTGGTGATAATATCGATGGTTCTGCTGGGAGGTCCATAGCCTGCACTATTGAAGGCAGAAACATCTACATGGTAGCGAGTGTTAGGCTTCAGGTTTTCCAGTTTGGTTGAATATTCTTGATTGCTCACTTGTACCCTCTGTGCAGCTGCTTCTTTATCATGAGCAGCCCAGTAACGAATCTGTAAGCAAGCAAATTGAGGCTTAAATTTAACATATTTAGTCATAAAAAAAGCTTATAAAAATGTTTGCTTTGTATTTCTATACTACTGACTCTGGATAATAAGCGAGCTAAAAGGAATCTAACAGCAATAGCATGGAATTCCTTCTACAAGCTGTGATTTTAACTGAGTTGTATACAGACGTAAAGAAATAGAAACATTCAGATTTTATTATGAAACTTTTTCTCACAGTGGTTTAACTTGTTCTCAGCTAAGTCATCAGAAGTCTGGGAGATGGATAATGCCTTCAGAGAACAAAACTATTTTTGTCTTGCTGTTTTGTTTGAGCATTTACTCTGAGCTTTAATATTGTCTTCCTACACTACAGTGTAGAATAAACTCTGCCAATATTTTCACAATATTTTGTTTAAAATCTCTTATCAATGTAATCCTTTTGTACTCTAATCTAGGGAACAAGAAGCATTCAGTCATGTTATCTATATGGTCAGGTTTAGATACATGTACCTAATCCTTTTTTAAAGTTCTTTGGCTAAATTCAATCAGATTTCATGTTACGATGTGACATTTGTGAAAGTGAGAAATAACCTGAAAATGCTTAAACCAGGGGAAAAGCATCAGTGTAAGCTTGTAACATCTTAAAATCTGAAGTCAATTAATTACACATGGAAATTCTGTGAGGTTATTTTTCCCCAATAAATTGTTCCATTCTGTTTTAATTTATTACGCATTACAAAACACCAGTTTAAAAGAGTTCCTATCGAGTGATGCCATTTCATAGGGTCCATCACATACAGTCCTATTCTTACATGGCCTTGTGAGATGCAAATGAGAGGAAAACACTGTAAGACTCCGGGGTTTTTCTGGTTTATAACCATTTACACAAAACTAAATTACTGCACTAATCTGAATTCATGCCCATTACATTATGCTTTTGAGTGTTTTTAGTCTCATAATTTCTGCTTGGCTTCTGCCGGTCTTCATAATGATTTTTGGGTATGATACATGAGGACCTTTTAAGATTTTTTAGGAAGAGGTTAATGTTGTTGGTGAATTCAGGCTCCAGGAAAAATCTTGCTTTGTAAGATTTGTCTGGTGACATTAGGTCTCCTGTTGTTTTATTTTTTTTAAATAGCAACCACTCTAATTTTCTGTTCTGCTGACATTAGTTTTCCTTGGAAACATCATTTAAGGAATAGGTTAGAAGAGCAGAGAATTTGTCGAAGTGTTAATATCACAGTTCTCTTCTTCACAAGTTACAGGTCCAAGCCTTGTTTTGCAAGGCTTTGTTTTCTTTTGTTCATGTTTAAATGAAAATTTTCAATAAAAATATTTCTTTCTTTTACCTCAGAGCACATACTGTGGCTGAATGAAGAGAGGTGCAGTAGAGGATTTCTTTTCACTTATTTCAAATGTCTTTGGACACATTAAGAGCCAATATCACTACACAGACCTTACTCTCATTTAAATACCAAAGTCTTTTGTCAACATTTTTTGCCTCTGTCTTGCCCATCAGTGTCAGAGGTTACTCATACTCTGATTATTACAAATGTGACAGTACCTTAATGACTTTTCTTGCTCTTTCCTGGTGTAGAGAGAATCACATTGTACCTGCAGGCCAAACTGGCTCTGATTTTTAAATACAGCATGCATACCTGCTTTTCAACCGGCACAAACAGGTTATTTGTAGTTATACAAAAGTATGTCCTGCACAGTGTTTTGGTAGTTTAATCCACTACTATCCAAAATATCAGTTTACTATAATTTAGGCACTCACACTCATGAAATTCCCGCTTACCAAAGTGGCTGTTTTACTGAGTCAACAGCCTTCGCTGCAAAACAAGTGAGGAATGTGCACCCAAACCATCCTGCAGGCTTCTCCAGCAAGGTGGGAATCTCCACCTGATGAATGGTTTCAAACTGGTGTGGATCTGAAACCATCACAGTAATTTCAGCTGAAGGTCTGATTATGATCTTCAAGTCTGTTTTTTTTTTTTTATATATATATATTGTTATAATTGACAAACTGTTGCAGATAAAGTGCTGTTGTTGAATACAACCAGCTGTACACCATAAACTGGCTGACTCAAGTGTGAGAGGCTGTGTACATCAGGAGCAGGAGGACGTCATGCCTATCTCTGTCCCGAAGTTCAAACAAGTTTCTAGCCTGCAGCAAAGGGATGCCTATGAAGTTCTAGGTGGCCAAAAGTTTATTAGTTACGACAGAACCAGTGGTGGCTTTGTTGCTGATATTAACTAGACTAATTAATTCATTTTTAGTATGTTATGTTATGTTAATTAAGTACCTGCTTTACCTAAAGATGGCAAACACACTTTATGTCAAGCTTTTGTTAATCATAGGGATATTCTGGAAGCCTTTGAATACCTCTGACTTGTAAAACTTTCTACACTCCTTCTGTTCATTTGCAGTAAAGTGATGCTAAGGGCGTAATATAACAAGTAATATACAACATCAAACAAGACAAGTGAGAACAATGAATGAAAATGTAAATTACTTCGGTGAGAGCATATTACATTTCAGGCAGAAGTAATATAATTTTTAAATTAAATTATATGAAAATCCCAAATATTATTGTTCTTGGCTACAATGTTGTGGACTTAACTGCTCCTATAGTGTGTGAGCAGCGTATCATACACTTAGAATGCTTTTCTTTACCTCTTCAGTTAATATACAGTCATATCCACATATTTGGATCACTGTAGCTACTCTTGGAAAAGAAAAAAATTGAAGTAAGGTGACTCCCTTGAGAGCTAAGAAAAAGTACTGTCATCTTTATGCTTTTCCTACATTTCTCTTCTCACTTATTACTTGAAAAAATTAAAAGTTGCTTGAAATAACCCAGAAATATCTTTTGCTCTCTTGCCTCTGTGGACATGCTCTCTGGAATTAAATGTGTCATTGCTTCAAGAAGTCACACTTCCCCACTTTGGTCAGTAGCCCCTCTCTCTTTTTCTTAAAAAGCTCGGATAATAATCACAGTCTGCTTTTCCCTGATACTCTGCATTTACCTTGTTAGGGTAATCCACAGGTGATAAATCCCCAGGGGATACAGGAGGGTATTTCCCCAGCTCTAGAGTTTGTTTTAGGAGGTAGGCCAACAGTGTGAAGGAATGCCTTAGCCATCATGAATTAGTGCAGCCTTCCATGCCAAAATCAGGGCAAATACACTCTTATTCATGGTTCTCTGTGCAAATTTTAATATACTGAAATACATTAGAAGTTGTTTCTGTAAGTGTCATGAAACAACATATTCTCATACTCATGAAAGTTTTCATATAAGAATCATAAAGGGGATACTTTACCCATATTAAGAAAGAATGCTAATAGCATATTTCAGTAAACAAGGGACAATGGTGGTGAGCAGTGATAAATTTGTTTAATAAAATAAACGTATCTATTACATAGAAGCAGCAGGAAATTTGGATAGTGCCTGGTATTGCATGCACTGAGAAGCTGTGGCTTTTAGCAGGCTATTGTAAGAACTGACACATTTTCTATATGGACGGAGATAGTTTTCATACTTTATCTCATCTTTAAGTGTGATCTGAGGATACTCCTCTGTAATGGCAAAATGTATCAGCTCACACTCATCACCATGAGCGCAGTCATCTTGACAGTATGCATTAGTGTCAAGAAAATCTGACTCTTTCTGGTGTGAAAAGTGTTATGTCACAGGTGAAATACCTTCAGGTACTTTGCTCAGGGCACTCCCACCTCTTAAACTCTAGCATTTCAAAGGTCAATTATGCAATTTTCAGGTAACAAAGACCAAAATGAAACTGAGAAGGTGTTCTGGTGAATGAGGGATTTTGCTAACCTGTGTTACAGCTGAGCAGTAATTAAAAAAACAAGTACTGGAATATTTCTTGATGCCAGTAGAGATAGAGCCTTCCAGACGTATTCACTGGAATTGTATAATGTAGTTTGAGCGCTCCTTCCTTCACAACTTGTATTGTAACTTCACAAAAGCTGTTTGTGGCCTTGACCTTCCAGAAGACCCTCTCTACTTTTTTCCTTGTCCTATGCCTCCTTCAGGGCTAATGGGAGATCTGATCAACAGGAGCACAAGACTTCCTTTTTGCCCTCAGTGTAGAAGGACAGGCTTGCCCCTTGCTGCCTTCCCCTTTACTAGAATGAGGCTGGAGATGGCTCTAGAGAAAAAGATCTCAGAATTAACACCTCACTGAGCTCTCTGGAGCAGTAGTTCATGCCTTTCAGTCTGTTTATTGTGTAGCCAGATGGGAACATTTTTCCACAAACCTGATAACTAGAGATTACTTTAGAAAAATAAAAGAAAAAAAAAGAATAAATTCATATCCTCATGCCACTGTACATATTCAAGCCACCCAGTTCACGCTGGATTTGTGGAAGCATAGTGCTTCTCTAGGAATGAGTGGATGAAGTCACACTACAACTATCGAAATAAGGCCACACCTTGCATATCTGTGTTCTGTGTAACAGAGCTCTGCACTGATTCCCAGGGTATCCCAACTTTCTTCAGAACAGCAGTTACTCTCTTTTCTGACCAAAGATCCCTTCTTCCCTTGACAGCAGATCAGATAGCTTTATTTAAATTGAAGTAAAATAATTGAAAAAAAAGGCCAAGAGTAGGTTGCCTTCAGGAATGTTCTTTACCCTTCCAGCCTTCCTATCCCATTCCCTATTACAACTCGCAACACCCACGTGTCATGCTCCATCACTACTGCAATCCCAACCTCACCTTGCACTCCTTGTTGCTGCTCTATCCATACCCCGACAAGCCACCCGGTGTGTGCCTGCCGAGTGTCTGTTCTGGTTATGCAGGGTGTGCAGGCTTCACGCACAGGTTCTGCGCAGACTGTCCAGGTTGGGAGGCCACCTCTGATAAATGGCTGGCTAGCAAGAGCTCACAGACCTGGGCACTCCACCCAGCTCTCAGTTCCAACCATGATATTGTCTATCCTGTTCCAGTCTCTATGAAACACCAAACCAGTGGGCTGCTTTAGTAATTTAGAAGTTACTGTTGACGCCAGTATCATAATTTCAAATCCCAGTGTCCTCCGCTTGTAATTGTAAAACTTCAAGTACGTTTGGTGTAGAATAAAGATATCTAAGGGAAATTATGCTAGTTAGTAAGGAGATCTTAGCTGTAATATGTTACAGTATACCAAGGGTACAACATAAATCTCACAGAGAAAGAAAAAGAGAACAGAAAATACTGAAACAAGTACAACTAATACAAGGAAACCACATTTCAGAGATAAAAAAACATTCTATGAGGTTACTCCACATTTCTATGCCATAATTTAGAACCAAAAAGACTACCATCAGGCAGACGAAAACTTAAACCACAAAGCAAATAAGTAAATTTAAGAACCAAATCCATACTTCCAAGTGCACAAACACGAGGGTCGATGTGAAATGCAGAGATTATCAGCATCCGCTGTGCATGCACAAAGGTAACACTTGCCTAAGGAGCACCATGTGGCAAAATAGTATAAACAAACTACAAAGCCTACAGCTCCAGGAACACTGGTGCTGCAAAAGCCATGCCAAGGACAGCACGGCACTGCACCAATATTGCTCCCTCCACTCCTCCTCATTTGGACCACCATGCTGCAGGGAATCTACATTTCCAAAGAACCTAACCAGTAGGGTTAGGGTTAGGGTTAGGGTTGAGAGAACCACAAAGCCTACAGCTCTAGGGATACTGCTGCTGCAAAACCCATGGCAAGGGAAGCACAGCACTGCACCAACATTGCTCCTCCCACCTTTTCTCATCTGGCCACCCAAGGTGTGGCGTACCTCAACCTCCAAAGCATGTCACCATTAGGATTAGAATTAGGGTTGAGAGAACCACAAGGCCTACAGCTCCAGGGACACTGGTGCTGCAAAACCCATGCCAAGGGCAGCACGGCACTGCACCAACATTGCTCCTCCCACCCTTTCTCATCTGGCCACCGAAGGTGCAACGCACCTCAACCTCCAAAGCACGTAACTATTCGTTTAAGGGTTAGGTTTAGAGTTGAGAGAACCACAAGGCTTACAGCTCCAGTAACAGTGACACTGCAAAACCCATGCCAGGGGCAGCACGGCACTGCATCAGCACTGCTCTTCCCACACCTTCTCATCTGGCCACTCATGGTGCAGGGCACCTCAACCTCCAAAGCACATAACCGTTAGGGTTAGCGTTCAGAAAACTACAAAGCCTACAGCTCCAGGGACACTGGTGCTGCAAAAACCATGCCAAGGGCAGCACGGCACTGCACCAACATTGCTCCCTCCACACCTTGTCATTTTGCCAGCCATGCTAATGGGGAGCTTAGCCTCCGAATCCACCGTCTTTATGGCTGTTGTCATCTCTGTAGAAGAAGAACAGTTTTTACCACTAAGTATTTTTGCACATTAAGATACCTGCAATTTCTTTGTCATGTGGAGAACAGAAATCATAAGCGTACATCATGCTCTTGCACGACAGCACTTTGTCTTTTATAACGGATTCTGGGTATTTGTTACATAGTCTCACGTTGTATTGAGTTTGTGGGTGAATTATGTAAGTACCTGCTGAGAATTTAAATTGTCTACATTAGTTGTAATTTCATATGTCTGAAGACAATTAGACCTAAAAGTTATTTTCTGGATATTTTGAGAAGGTAGTGATAGTCATACCTATCATAGGCATATGATAGGTAGTCAGTCATAGGCACACCTTAGAGGCAATGTTCTTTTATGAAAAGCTGATGCCTTTTTTTCAGTTGAATAGTGAATACATACATTTGGTAATATGTGTTAGTAATGTAGGATATAGCATCCAAAAGAACCTGTTCCTCAGTATTTTAAATTTGCACAGCAAACAACAGCTAAAGAGAATTGAACTGTAAAGGACAGAAAGCTAGAATAGGAATTATTCTTGCATTTAACTACTGAAATGAACTGAATGAGAAGATATAAACTGTCACCTCTAAACTCACCTGATATCCTTCCACAGACTTATCAGAAACATGGTGCCAAGAAACAGACATTTCAGAAGATGACAAAACTTTCACGCTCACATCGGTGGGTATTTCAGTTGGAGCTGGAAGATGAAACACATGTTAAACATCCAATCTCATCCAGTCATATTGTTAAACTTGCTTACTGGAGCTTTTCTCACTTCATTGTTTTGTATTATTTTCTTGGTATCAGGGAGCAAAGCCTGTTAGTCTTTAATCTGGCTTTACTTGAGGAAACTTTAAATTCAGTGGTGATTCCTATGGGAAATGACTCTATGAAGACAAAGCAATAATCCTATTACTTGGCTCAGATTATGTATTTTTAAGCTTCAACAGATTCCATGCTGAAATATGCGTAAATTAAAATCAGGCTTTGATAAACAGAATGAAGCATCCAGTGATCATTTACTAAACCGGACAGCAGCTCACAGATTATATACATCAGATTTTTTAACCTAGTTACACACAAATATTCATATGTATGTCACTTAGCTATGATGATATAAAGTTTTTAGGAGACTAGATATTAGATACAGAGCTGGCTAGTGGCAATATAAACTTGAACACAGGTGTGAAATAATCCAAGAGTACCTTTCCATCAGGCATACATCACACAGTTGATTTTGTTTTTAGTTCTGGACAGCAGCCAATGCAGAACATAGACCATTATAATGTGATATGCTTTTATTCAGGGCTAAGAATATTAAGTTCTAGTTTCATTATAAAAAGCCACTAATTTCACTGCTGCTTGCACTTTAAGTGAGGTAAGGTATTTAAGAAGGCATAAACCTATCAAAGTCTATTAAAGTTTTCCAAGCTAAGAACAGTTCTCTGTCGCGAATCTTTTGAAACAAGTTGCAACAGACAGGCATGGCAGCCCGAGCCGAGGAAAGCTTTCATACGCTTAATCTTCCAACTGGGCATCCAGTCAACTATGCATCAAAACATCCACTGCTAAGAAAAAAATCAGTTACATCTCTCTCGAAAAGTATCCTAGGAAACAAAATAATCTTATATGCAAAGTTACCTTCTGTAATTGTCTTTCAATGACTGTTAATAATGCAAATGTATAATTAAAAAATTATACATTATTGCAAAACTGTTCTCACAATGACAGGAATTTAGATAAACAAGAGGCCGGTGCACTCATTTACTAGCAATCATTAGTCACTACCAGCAATGGCAGGCATGACTAGCAGTTATCAGACATGGAACCTGGCTTAAAACATGTGGGAACACAGAAATTCCCCAGTCACTAAAGTGAATAAAGATGCCTACAGTTATAACTAGACATTTGTAGATATATTACAATATACACAACTTAGTGGAAATGTTGTCACTGTATTTATGTAGGTATGTATGTTTACACATATCCATATGAAATGTTGTATGACCACATTGTTTTAAAATCTCACTAATACCTTTGAGAAGT
>JAVSBS010023053.1:0-21862 GCA_033124195.1 Coracias cyanogaster
GAAGAGTGTGCAAGGCTGCAGGGATACGAAGCAGTAAAACTCCCACAGGATGTGTAACCAAATTTTCTTCCACCCCTGTTCTCTCAGTACTTACCAGAACAGAGTACTTCTAAGTCACTGTGTTAATCCTGGCAAATACTGGAGTTGATATGCTAGTGTTAACATTGACTGGGCAAGTGTTTGATGCTTGCAACTTCATGAATACTAGATTTCTTGAGAATACATAATTAGGAAAGATTTTTCCAGAACAGTGTATTCACGTTAGTGAGCTTTAAGTGTCAGGTCTGTTGTTTAAAAAAGTGTGGACTGGATCTGTTCTGATCTGAGGCAAAAAAACCTCACCAGAAATACTATATTTTTCTGATTAAAGCCAGTTTAGAACAATACTGGGCAAATATTTTCAGGGAATCTCAGACAAGATGACTAATAAATGAAAACATTTCAGAGATGCTGTTGTTATGACAATGGAAGGGAAAATGTAAGTCTCCCAAATCCCTACATTTTTGCTCATAAAACTTTCCAAGGCATGCAAAATTTTATTCAGACCTGCATGATTATTAGCAACTTAAAGAAGGCTTAAGATCATTGTTAAAATTTAGTATTGGAAAGTGTTTTGGGACAAGAATTTTGCATATTCTTGAGTCTGGGTATAGGGCTCTTTCAGTAAATATTGTTATATTTATTATGAAAGAGAGTATGAGGTTCTAATTACTAAGGTTCCTGGACAATATAGTTGAAAAATGAGAAGAGGATCGTCATCCAGGAGGACAAGTACACTGTCGGACATCTGCGGGAGGCAATTGTTTGAATTATTTTCTGTAACACTGTAACACTAAACCTGCCATTTTTCAACTGTTCCACTCCTAATGTTCATAGTTCACCAAAGCACCATATTAAATTCAAGTTAATTGTTTTTCTTGTTAACTTATGATCCTTTTTAAGTCATTATGACTTGTAAGACTTGCTTTATTGAAAAGTTACATTGCTTCTTGATGACTCTATATGCTAGAAAGGAACAACTCTGTAGCTTCAATTTAATTGCAAAAATCCAAAAGTGTTTGGAAAAGATTTTGCTAGAACCACTCAGGAATATCTATCCATTTTTTTCCTGTTAAAAAGTAGAAACTAGAAAATTCAAACCTGAAAATATTTGTGGGTGTTTAATTGGAATATTTATCAGGAATTACTTTTTAGTTAAAAACAAAAATGGAACCTCAAAGGGAACCAGTAACTGGTGGGATGAATATGCAGGAATTAACAGGGTTAAGGTATCAGGTCCTTTTTATACCTGATTCTAAGTAAACAAGAGTAAATTTCCCATATTTCAGGTAAGTGTGGTTATCATATTGTCTAGTTGTCTTTTTTTTTCTAATGAAGGCATTTAGGAAGGACACTCCTATTTTGTTGTGGAACAAACTGTAAATCAAATCAGCTGAACCTAAGAGTTCTGTAGTTCCTTCTGAGATGCCTCACTGAAAAATATCCAGTGCCTAAGTTGCTCCTGTGTACCCCACTACCTTTTCATTGTCCCTTGACTCAGAGGTTTCCAGCTGTCTTCTCTTTCCCTTCAGCCCCTGCTCAAGATGCTGGGAGTCCCCTGCCATGTTCCCTGTGCTGTCACTGGGGGGACTTGGGCTGATGAAACCTGGACTCTGGTTAGTAGCAATCAGCCTGGGCTGTGGCTGCAAGCTCAGGGCTTGTCCACTGACTGCCCAGCCAACTGCAGCACACCCCGGGTGGCAGGCACCCAACTTTCTGCCCCTTGTGGTGGAAGCACTGAGAGTATTCGATTGAGCTACTAAATTTTGGGAAATTAAAGTCGGTGAGACCTCTAGCCCTTGTGAAATTTGATTGAAATTGGTCAGTGGATTTGGCAGGTTTATGGATTTCTGCACAAAATGGCTCTGTATGGCTGGGATCAAGTAAGACATTTTTACTTACCTTTTTTTCCTTGTAGATCTGTTCTGAGGCATATCCCTGCATGATGTCAATGTGAGAGCAGTGTTGGAGGACTGTTATCTTAATCCTAACTCCTCTTTTTGCTAACAATAAAGGTGACACGGTCACAGCTGAACAGCTGATGAAAGTGCAGGCATGGTTCTCCACACACGCGTGTGTGCTGACATCCAGCTTACATGGGAAGCCTGCTCTGGTGAGAGGGGAGGTGGGAGGAAAAGGGAAATAGCTGGGGGGGGCGCGGGGGGGGAAAGGTGGAATTTTCCAACATGTAGGTTTGTGGCATCTGAAAAGTAATAGAGTTTCCTGTAAGGAATGCTCCAATGGACCTTCTCTGGAGCAGTAGTCATGGCAACCTCTTTACACTGGACCAGGAGCTCTAAAAACACTGAGAGCTGAATGAGCATATGCAAGACATTTGTATACATTTGTTACAGACATAAAGATTTAAATTTTTGTTGCAAAAGTAAGTTTTTTGTATTTTAAACACAGTTGACCCTATAAATATAAGGGCATTAAATTTTTTTAATCAGGTAAATGTAGCTCTAACTTTGTTTGAGAATTTTCCTGGCAATATCTATTTTGATATTCAGACTCCATTATTAATTGAAGCTGCATTCAGACCTGTTAAGCAATGGAAAAAGGAATCCCACTTGCAAGTTCCTCAACACACTTCTCTGCATATGACTTGTCATGACACTGTCTCGGGATGTCACTGGCAGCCACCATTCAGTATTGCCAAGAACTTCTGTAATGTGAACCTTCTGTAATGTGAAGGAAGCCCTTATTCATCCGTATGATGCCATATCATATGAAAAGAAAATTGCTAGTCTTGACACATGCAACCAAGCTGAATAAAAACTGCCTTATTCCTGGATACAGGAGGTGTCATTAAAAATGGAGCTCTGAGGTAAAGATGCAGAAAATTGTTTTATTTTTTCTGGTATTGTAAATTTATGTACTGCAAACAAGGGGAAAGAAATTTTCTGAATTTATTAGTTCTGATAATCCACTTATTTTACATTATCTTTCTAGTGTTTTCTGTTTTGTGCAGGAGGTAATCAGAAAAAAACCCTTGTGTGTTTTATTTAACACTGGCAATTCCCATTGATAGAAACAAAAATTGCAGTCTTAATGAACAACATCCACATTTCACTGCAAAGATAGTAAGTCAAATCCTTAAGGGAGGATTGCATTTCTATGAGACATTTTTCATCTCTTTTATTCTCTTAGGGTAAAAGAATCATTACACCTTCAACACATAATTATCTTTATCATCCAAAAGTAATTTACATTTAACAAGAATATTTAATAACTTCATTGCTTGAAATAACACATGAAATACAGAGTTTTATGCCTATTCTGCCTGAAAATTTTGCTTGCAGTTATTCCCTGATATGAGCCAAAGAACAGCCACTCTTTGAAATCCCTTGTTTTATTTTTATTTTTATTTTCCTAATACTCTTTAAAGTGTTTCTATTGTAATCAGGAAATGGAAAACAATAGAAAACAATTTAATGGTTGAAACCTCTCTCATTACAGCCAAAAGACTGGAACTTTCAGGAGTTCATTATCATGCATCTGAGGTAAATGTACAACAAAGATATTCAGCTTCAGAACTCCCTTCCGTACTTAAGAAATATCTCAGTTATGTTTTTATTTTACTTCAGTAGAAGTTTTGCCTTCAAAAGGGTGGATTCCCCGCTCACATATTGAGAGTGGTAGCTGGATGGAGTGGCTGGTTTGGAAATGCAAGATCTCAGTTCTCAGCAGAAATAAAAGGCCACCCTTCACTTTGGAAAGCAGGATTTCTAGGGCTAAAGGCGGCTGCGGTGAATACCAGGCTGTGTTTCCTTGTTTGTTGTTTCCTTCTGTAATGTTAAGTCGCTGGCTTTAACTGTTCCGTGGGTGTTCTGTGTGAGGGGGACATTGATGGTAAAATCCTACCAGGTTATGTAGGAGGGGAAAATAGGCAGGGCAGGGAGGCCGCAAAAAGCTTCTGCTGATTGTGCTCCTTTGCTAACCAGCACCTGTTACAAATAGCCCAGGTGAACAAAGAGCAAACTGAAAAGAGGATTCTAAGTTATGAACTAATCTGTTTGTGGATGGTCGTGGTGTCCGGGGTTAGGCCAGGATAGGGTTAATGCTCAGAACCAGCGGGGCGGGGCCACATCCGGGATAGGCAGCCGAAGCAGCCAATGGGTTGCTGGCTCCCGTGTGACGTCATGCCCGCGCTATGAGGGCGGGGCCGGCCCGGGGCAGCGGCGCCGTTTTTCAGCGAGCGGCTCCAGCGTGAGCCGGGACCGCGCGTCTGGGACCGGGCAGAGCCCCGCGGTTGGTACCGCTCGTTTCACCGGTGTTGTCTCTTCTCCTTGAGCTGGTCTGTTGAGCTGTCCTCAGTTCAACCCACGAGGCTTTCACCTTTCTCTCCCCGCCGCATCCCCGGTTCTCCCACAAGGCGGGAGAGGGAAGGGGGCAGCCCGCGGCCGAGGGCTGCCTGGCCTCAGCCCGCGACACCTGTGCTTAACAAGGAGGGATTCTTCAGGATTCTCCTTACATTTGCCGTGGAACCTGCAGAAATACCTTGGATCTCTTACCTGAGCGATACCGAGTGCTGCCACGCAGCAGAAGTTGACAAGTAACTTCCTGAGTTAGTATTTACATTGTAAGAGCATAGAGGGCTCCCAGAAGATACTGACAGACATTAAAACGGAATTTCCATCCCCAGTATTTTACAGATGAAATACCAGTTCGTGGGATCACCTCTATACCACCTGAATTAGAAGTTAAGCATAGAAATCTTTGTGCCTGTAAAAAAGCGTACCTATGCAGGTTCCACAGCTCTGTGTGAGATAAAAGCCAAATCCACCCTCCACATGTCACACCTGGGTATCAGGGTGTGACAGAAGGTGTGTCCTACAGGACTGACCATTTGCTTCAAACCTGGGACTGTAATAGCTACTGTGACCATGGTAGCTACAATTATATTGCTTTTATTTTGAATCTTTGTTGCAAGAAGCTGTATTCAGCCTGTATTGTGGCAATGCAAGTCACATATTCTTAGCATCAAAATGGTTTATGTAGTCTTTTCTAACCTAAGCTGGTTTTATTTTTATTGAGGTTTGAATGAAACATTTTGATTTCATATAAAGCATGGTAATACATTGGTGAGGATATGCTGAATAAAATATTTTACATAGAGTTAAACCCCAGCAGGCTTAAAGCTTTTGTCAGTTTGGTTTTGATAAAAAATAATTATGTATTTCTTCCTTGATTCTTCCATCACACTGAAGAACTTCGATGTTGAATTTGCTAGCTGGACCCTTTACTCAGACTGTGTCAAGGACTTTATTTACCATTGTGATTGAAAGCTTTTTCCTTTCTGCCTTAGGGCTTCTATGAGTAATTTTGACAACTTGCACTTTATCAAAGAAATTGTGTCAGTCTTTAAAACTGCTGCTTTCTTGTTTACTTGCAAGGTTTGAATATCAAGCTCCAAGAGGAAAGGAGAAGCCACATGAAAGAAAAATTTCAAGGTAATGTAAAACCAAAGGGAGGGGATATATATTTTTTCAGGTCTTTACAAGCTTTTCTCTGCACTACAGTTTTGCCTTTCAGTTACAATTCTCTGAGTTTCCTTTGAGCTGTGCTGATGCAATGTTCTCAGTGCTCTGCTTCATATTCCACTTGTTTCCACCAAAGCAAGGGAGTCATTACTGTGATTCATACGTATGTTGCCTTAAATCCATCAGATGGGCTGCTGATTTACTGGCACTTATCACTGGTTTTCTTGCTCAAGACTCCTTAACTCCCTTGCTATTCTGTGGTCATAACTGAGGACAAAAAGATGTTTGAGGGTTCTTAACTTGAGATCTTTGAAAAAGCATTGATTTATGCATTGAGTTTTCACAGATTTTATTGGAGCATTTCCTTCTGAAACAAGGATGTGTTCCTGAATCAGGGTGGCTCTTGTTCTGAAGTAGCTTCAAGATCTGGCAACCTGCAGTGGACTGTAGATAATACGTAATTTATCTGTAAAAAAGATAGCTTGGCTACTAGAAGTATTCTTAGTCACAAATGCACCATGGTTTGGGTGAGTTAATTTACTGTATTTTTCAGAGCACAAGCATTACAGAGTAAAGTGTCTTCTATGGAGGTCTAATCTACCATTGACTAGCTGCTTCTGATGCATAAAGTTGTGGTTTCTGTACACTCTTTATGAGTTCTTGACCTTCAAGCTGTGCTTTGAAAACAACTTAATGGGGAGACATTTGTGGGAGGCTAAAATGGGTGTTAAGAAGTGCTCTTTAAGGAAACAGTTGGGGTGTTTTTATTATTACATCTTTTCTGTAATGTGCCTGTCTTATGAAAGCCCTGAAGTAACATTGCATAGTTTATTGGTTTTGGTCTTGTAGTTATGAATGGATTTCAACAGATGTCACATCGCTCTTGGCCTGGAATTTTTAAAAAGTTAGATCAAAACATGAATAAAGGTGAAATAAATTTAAGGGATGACCAACAGTTATATGGTAGTAGCAACTTTTTGTCATCTGTTGGAATAAGTTTAAAATGTATATAATGATTTTGATATAGTAGTAACATCAAAGAGCATTCTGTGTATGAATCATATGTATGATGATACAGTTCTTGTGAAAATGCATTAACAAAAAGAATGAAGTACAGAAGGCAGCTACAGAAGTGGTACAACTATTTTGCCTTTTGCTGGATAACGTATGGTCTATAGTTTAGACTGACTCGAAGACAAATACTTGAATATAGAGGCTTATAAAGCTTTTTTTAAAGTCCATATTTAAACTTATCCTTTTCCCTCAGGCATGTGCCTGTCAAATCCTAAGCCTATTTAGGAGTGTATTATAATAGCAACAAATATCTGTGATTTCTTTTTCTTTTTTTTAAGTCTTTCCCTAAAACAGAAGATCAAATATTTGAGGAGAAGGGACAGAAAATAGAAGGAAGGCATCAGTTTACTAGATACAGCCTTATAAAAGCTTACTCTACCTTTAAAGTAGTATTGAATTAGACTACATATCTTGATGTTGATTCCATGATACAAAACATCCTCGCATCATCAGAAGGATATCAGAGAGCTGTAGAATTATCTGTAACCTGAGTCTGCTCATGCAGATATGTTAAGATGTTTCCTTATTTCTCTGTGTGTATATGTGCATGTGTGCTCATGTAAAGCAATTTTTCAAGTTATGTATATTGAAAACCTGTTTGTCTTAATGTTTCCTATTGGGGAAAAACATAGTGGTTAAGAGCATTGTGATAATCTTCATCTACATCATCCTTTCATTCAAATCCAAAGGATTTTGCAGTTACAAAGTGCAACATGATTATTGATCTTCATTGGATTACATGCTGTGATCAAAATGTTTCTCAGTTTTTTGTGCTGATGTCAGCTCAAAGCAAATTTTAAGAGCTAATACTTGCTTTCCTGGAAAAAAGTTGTAGCATTTTTTTTTCCTAGTTCAACTTAAAAACTCAAATTAATGTTGGATGAAATTCTGAAACATTTTTAGGTTTCCTTATTTTATTTTGTTCTTCTTGGAGTCATTATTGGATACCCCCGTGCATTTCCAGACTGCATGCACTGAGTCTTCTCAATATCATGTATCACTGTTCATTTATTAGAAGGAAATCAAGATCTGGCATTATCAATCACTAACCATGATTTCTTGCCGACAGAGTATGTAGTTTTGAGCAGTAAGAGGAAAATCCCCTAACAGAATTGTCTGCTCTTTGAATGCCTCCCACAGAGGGGCAAGAGGGAGAGAAATTCTTTGCACAAAAGAAGTAAATCTGCTCTGGCAGCTGTCAGTGTAGCAGTGCAGACCACACCACTTCAAAGCTGTGACAATCTCTCCCATCAGCATTGCTATTGGTGCTGCTGGGCTTTCTCTAGTCACTCCACAGGGAGAGGATAAGTACTTGAATTCTCAAATATTTTCTATTATTCACACTTCCTCCTGGCTCAGGTGAAGACATGGTGCAGAGCTGTTATCTGCAGTCCTCTCTGACTGACACAGGCAGGTAAATTTGTAAGGTTAGTCTGTTAGCTAGTGATAAAGACTGTCTCTGGGAAGGCAAATAAGTGACAGGTCCAGGACATAAACACTAATAAGGATAACATTTTTAACCAATTATATGTCAATAATAATATATATGCAGCTGCCTAATCCAGAATGTTAGTTTTATTGTGAGACAGTTGTGATTTCTGTTATTGCATTTTCTCTCTTATGGGAGGAGGAAAAAAAAATATACTGGTAATTAATTCTTTCAGTGATTCTCCCAGTCTTCATAGCTGTGTAAGTAAAGCTCCTACAATGCAAGCTGCCAAAATTGTGCAGTAAGCCATGCCTACTGGCTTTTAAAATCTTTGTAGTGACGTTAGCAAGGGAGAAGTAAAAACCAAATGTCTTCTGAATTGCAAAGACTGTAATGATTTCACATTATATTACATCACTTGCTCTCCATCCACAACGTTCTACTTGCTTATGGAATACAAGAGAGGCACAGAGTATCTGTCTCTTTCATCAACTAACTCAGTTCTCTTAACATTGCTGGTAGCATGAAAATAGGTAAATTATATATATAAAAGAATGGTGACTAAATTGTAGCTATCTGTATGGATTAGTGTATTTCTGACCTTTGTCAGGCCTTGGTATTGTACAGCACCATTTTTCAGTGTTTTCAAATCTATTAGGAACAGACTAGGCATCCCAGGAAACTGGAGGTAGATAGGGAGGGGCGAAAATAGGGAGGGAGAAGCTCTGATCCAGAGTTTATATTACTAAAATATAGAAATGTAAAATTAGTGTAAGTTTAAATGAGATGATACTTAGATTATGTAGGGTAAAAATAACACTAATTTCTTTCAATGGCAATAGCTAAGGAGATCCAAGGAGATGTGAATAGCCTGTGAGTTATGCTTATAAGTAGAATAAATATTTAAAAAACATGCAGCACTTCATGCAGTAGAACCATAGAATGTTTTGGGTTGGAAGGGACCTCCAAAGATTATTTACTCCAACCCCCCTCCAATGAGCAGGAACATCTTCAACTAGATCAAGTTGCTCAGAGCCCTGTCCAACCTGACTTTGAAGTAAATATGCATAATGTGGACATCCTGAAATTGTCTGTTCTTAGTATCACTTAGTGTAGTGAAAGGCTGCATAGCATGGCTCTTCTTGAGACCTTTGTGTTATCAGAGATTATTGTAAGTCTCCAGGTATTAGCCTGCACTGTACCCACCCTTGGGTCAAGGAGCAGTATATCCTTTTTTTGTATGTAGCCTTGAGTATTCCTGCACCCTGTCCCTCCCATCTTTTCAGTTCTAGCGTTATAACTGGGAACACCTTCTGTCTCTATACCCACTAAATCAATGTATGTCTGTACATCCAAGGAAAATGTAACTACACTTGACAGAGCCTGCCTGTGTTCCACTGCTCAGAGATGTTACTTGGAATATGGATTGGAGTTATTTTTTGGCTTGAGATTAATAATGACTCAGAAATCAACTACCACATGTAATGTATAAGAATTAGAAATATATTTTCCAGTGTCATGTGATAATAATCTGTGTTTTCTAGATCATTAACATAGGAAAAATATTTCTTAGGGATAAGGAGAGTGACTTCCTGTACAAAAAACAAATGTCTACGGCAAAGCTTTTTCTTAGGTTTGTCCACTCGGTACAATACTGTTTGTTTCAGTATAAAATTGCCGTGTATTTCAGTTTGTCTGTATTATGGTGTAAAAGTATTTTGAATAGGGGTTAATGCATAGCATTCAGTTCAGAGTTGCGCTGTTTGTAATAGCAAAGTGATCTGTCTGTGCAGGGTTATTACCTACTTGTTTTAACACTCTCAAGACTCCTTTAGGGCTTACAAATTTTGTGTTTCTGAATCTATTCTTTCAAGAAATCTAGCACTTCTCTATACTTTGCATGCTCAGAATGTGTAAAATGCATATTTAACATTTGATACATAATGCAAATAATAGTTCCTGTTAGTATAATATTATTAGTAGATGTCGTGATAGCATAGTACTGAGTACAGTGGGAACTGAAAAAGGTATCTTGGTGCTTCCTTTTTTTGTGTTGGGATTCAGGAGATCTGGGTAGGTTTGGGTTTTGGTGGTGGGGCTTTTGTTTTTTTTTTCTTCATTTATTCTGATTTAATAACTTCCCCGTGAGCTTGAGCACTGCTTTTGAATCAGGAGTTTGTTTTAACACCAGCAAAATAAATACAAGTGTTCATGTTAAGTTGTCCAGGCTTTATGCTTAATCTTTTTATCTGTAAAATGAAGATGCTGAATACTGGCTCACCTTATAGATTTTGCAAGGAGGTAGAAATACACAGATAACTTAAGTTTTTTAACTGTAAAGCAATTTTTCAGGTTATGCATACTGAAAACCTGTTTGTCTTAAAATGTTATCTATTGGGAAAAAATAATGGTTAAGAGCACAGTGATAATCTTCATCTACCTCACTCCTTCATTCAAATACAAAGGATATTGCAGTTATAAAATTTAACATGATTATTGATCTTCATTGGATCACACACTATGATCCAAACATTTGTTTTTGGCACTGGAGAGTACAGTAACTGTATTTAAAGTCTGTTTCCGGCTGTATATTTTGATTACTATTGAGTTTGAAACAAAAGCCTCTCCTGGTTAGTGCCTGAGACAGTTTTGTCATGGAAAGGAGCTTGTATCCCACATTACAGCCATGAGCAAAGCCTCTCTTCACCCCATCGTGTTCATATGTCACATATTCCTACAAATACACCCAGTAAGAAAAATTCCCTCCTGCTATCCAGTATGACAACTTTAAAAATCTTGAACATGTGAAGAGAACACCAATTTCATCTCTGAAAATTGTATGCCAAGAGAAAGAGTAGTACACCTATCTCCTCATTTACCACAATTATTTCAAAAGATCAAATTTAGCCAGAAACCAAAATACAGGACTATTTTGTGAGGAAAAGAAAACATCACTCAGTTTTCTTTCAAAGCATAGGACAGCATAAGATTCAAATCATTTTTGCATTTTCTTACATATTGTTTAGAGATTGTATTTTCATTATTTAGGTTCCTTTCTGCAGTAGCAAAATGTTATTCTTCATTAATCCAAATTCTAGTAATGGCTGCAGTACAATTAATCATTAGCTGATGATAAAGCAATTGCATTTTTCTGACTTTCCTAATTTGTTAGAGCAGTTTTGGCAGTTGTCACTGTTAGCTGAGGAAGAACTGTGTTCTCAGAAATGATTCACTGGGGTATTTTCCAGTTACAAACATACGGTTCTGGGTCATCTAAAGGGCATGCTGAAATGAAGTGAGGGAAGCATGTGAAGGTTACTACTGGAAAACAAACTTACTGAACCCATGTTAATCTTCAGAAGTGGGGATTTTTTTAAAGTCTAACTTCAAACATTACTTTCCCATGGATCAATGACTCACTGTTGTTATCGTATAACATATCAGCTATTTTCTCTTTATTTAGTAAAGAGAATTCTTTCACAGAAGAATGGTAATCAGACATAATTATACTGAAGTTAAATTGATAAGATTCAGATACCACTATTTTCTGAATTGGTAAACTTTATTGCACAGTATTGATATTGAAATCATAGAAACCCAATTTTATTAGTCTGTTAAGGTGTGAAAATCACCTGTCTTACTTGTGTAAAAATTTCTGTTAATCATCAGTAAGATTTTGCTGTAAGGTTGGTGATTTATAATAAGTGCAGATATTAAAACAGCGACTCTCTAGAGAAAGGATCTATGAACTTTTCTCCCCAAAGAATTGGCTGCTTGCTTTCTTTTATTTTTTTTTTTTTTTTTTTCCTGGATCCTCATTTGAAATAAATAGAATATTTCAGAGCTAGGATTACTTTAACTTTTTGAGCTAGATTTTAAAGAGTACAAGAATTTAGATATCTTTCCTTTCAAGAATATGGTGGCAGAAGGGCTTAAAAATCCCTGCAAAATAAATCCTAAACTTGTGTAAAGGATTCTGAATGTTTGTTTATGAAGGGAGCAGACTCTTAGAACAAGACATAAATTTGCAATTCTTTCACTTTGCAGTCTATTCTAGTAACTGCAAGTTGTTACTAACTGCCTTTATATGGCGATATCTTCATTCTGTGGTGGAGGAAGAAAATAATTCCCTACAATGGAATGGCATCTTAAACCACTGTGAAAGCTCCTGTGCAAAAGATCGTGCATCAATCAGTTCGATCAGATTTTAATCTTTGTCCTTGCTCATGACTTCTGAGGAAACTGTAATAATTCATGCTGAGTTTAGCATGCTATTCAGTGGAGTCCAGCATGTCTGGCAAATTCCCTTCCTGAATCTCACATGGATATATACCGAGTCAATGTTAAAATAAGATTTCTCTACTTCCTTTTTCTGTAGAATTGTCTGCAATTTTCATAAGTTCTTTGGAAGTGCCTGAATATTGTGTAATATTTGTGAAGTAAGGCAACTTTTGTTACTACATCTGTAATATTCAGGAGAATTTCTTTATCTGGAGCATTGAAAAGCTGATGTTCAGACTGGGGAAGAAGATACTTTCTTCCATGAAGCTTGGTTTCAATCTCAATATCCTGAAGCAAGTATCTAGGATCTTGAGGTGGTTATCAAAGTCTCAACCTCTTGTTGAGGGAACAAATATGAACTTCCAAAGCAATGCAGCTTTTACATAGAAACATGCAAGGAAAGTGATGAATGGGGTATTACAAAGGTTGCAAAGCTTTGGTGTGAGTATAGAATCTGGAAGACTGTAGCTTTGAGCACTTATGTGAATACTTTTATTTTAAAATATGCAGTGTCAGTTTCTGATGCAGTTTGTGGGTCAGCATAACTTGTAGCTTGCTCTAAAAACCACACCAAAAGAAACTAGATTCTAGAATTGGAATGTTTTGAAGTAATGCTTGAATGTACAGACAAATTTAAATTTTGTAGGCTTTAGTTCCTAGGTCTTAATTGTGATATGAATACTTGATGAAAATAAGATGCTTGTCATAGCATCTTTGTTTGTCTTTGGAATTTTTTTTTGTTTTGTTGTTGCACCATGTGGCTATCACATTCAGATTTACTCAAAATAGTTTTTTCTCCCCTTCATTTACTTAAGTGAGTTTACAGGTTTTGTAACTTGACTTTTATGAAGGCAATAACATCTGGCTGTATTTTTTACCACTGTTGGTGGTGTCTAGGAATTTTGGGAGCAAACTCGTGTATGTATTTCTGTCTAACTTACAGTTCTTGTACATAGATTCCCCTTCAGTTTGGAGGGAGGAGTACTCTTCTAAAGCCTCAGGACATGCTTGGCTTTCACATACTTTTTTGCCTTTAAATTACTTTTTTAAATGTTACTGAACAAACTGCAATTAGTCCAGATAAATGAAATACTCCTAACAAAGTTAGGATAACTAAGTTAGGATAACAAAGTTAGGATAACATAGCTCCTAACAAAGTTCTAGGATATATAATAACTAGACAATATATTTTAGCCAGTAATAAGGCTGTGTAAGTCAGTAAGTATAGTAACAGAACAATGCTTCTTATGAAGAAAATTTAAGAATGCAGTTCTTGGTACTACTAAGGGTAAATTGTCCCTTTATGGTCCAACACAAGGCAAAAACCAAACATTCACATTATGTAAATGTTCCTATTCTTTTGCATGACAAATATCTGGTGTCCTAAAGGTACTCTTGAATATAGCTACCAGAGTGCTATAAAATAAAAACCCTCAAGTTTACTCAAGCAAGTCATCACTGTAAGGAAGAATGATCCTAGGGAACGAGATAAAATGAGACAAATTTTTAAACAACCTGTATGAAAGGTTTCTGCTAAGAGGACTCTAAAGGTGCTGAAAACACATCTGTATTCCTAGGATCTTGTAGAACTCTTCAAGATAACTGGAGGATCCTAAAAAGGAATGAGTTTTTTTTTTTTTTTTCCTCTGGTGTAATGGGTGATATTGGCATAGAAACAAAGGAGGGAAGAGAGGCTGGCAAGCCTGGAAGCATTCCTTCTTGGCAGGAGGCAGGGTGTCTGGGAGCCATCATGCAGAGGGCTTTTACCTTAAAGGCACTGGTGATCATTGTGTCTTGGGAATTCAGAGGAGCATTTCCTCTGTTCTAGGTAAGAAGCTCTTCTGTAAGGATTTCTATCTCCTGATTCTATCTTCTGTGTGTTTCCTACATGGGAGATGTGATCCGAATGTCTGTAGAAGAAATAAGTACAGTAGATATTGACATCCACTAAATTCACAAGATAAGCAGGAATAAATTTTTTAAGAAATCTAAGACAATCTATGGACTTTTTTTTTGTAGCTGATTTGTTAACGAAGCCTTTCAGAACTTAGTACAACTGTTTTGATTTGGGTTTTTCTGTATTTCCTGTTTGGCATCCCAGGCACATACATAACAACTAGTTAGCTATTTTTTTTCTTATACACATGTAACATATTTCAGTCCTAATTTTCAGTTTTCACTGGCTCATCTTTAAAGGATCATCTAGTCCTGTGGTTATCTGAACACATCTGGGTGTGGTCATGATGGATAAATGAGTCATCTTTCATCTGTTAACAAGGTCATTCTCAACCCATCTTTGGTAGAAGAATTGAAGTGCAACAAACTATGGCACCTGTCCTATAGCAACAAAACCAGAAAAAGTGGTTAAAGCTAGACATGTAGAATACCAAAACCTTATAGAAATTCACAATAAAACCTCAGTGAAGAACTTGGCCCTTCAGTCTGCTGAAAAGCAGGTTTATTCTTTGCCTGAATGTCTTTCAGAAGAAAATTAAAAATTACCTTTATTTACTTAGGCATTAATGGTCCTAAGGCACTGACTCAAATATCTCTCTCAGATTTTTAAAGTTTGTACAGATTACAGATAAGGAGGTGCATTGCCTCGTGTAGATTTACAGTAAAGAAAATACATGAATGTTACATTGCAGGGGTAGTGGTTTTGAAGCATTTTCTTTTTTTTTTTTTTTTTTTGGAAAGTATCTATTTTTAATGTTTTTGATTTTTCAGAACTCTTTTAGGTTAACTTTCGTTAGAACAAACCACAGTTAGACTGTTGGCATCTATCTGGTAAGATCCCATATAGCATAGATGAACAATTTTCAGGTATTGCTTAGGTAATTTTTTTTTTTTTACTTGCCAAATGCTCCTACTTGCATTTTAGTTTTTGGCAGACAGATTTGATCGGCTATCAACCTACCATCATCACTTTTGGCAGTAATCAAAGGCTTGCCAGTGCTTTAATATCAATGATTCCTGGGTTTTAGAATTTACTGGATGGCAGCTGTCCTAACGGATGTTCCAGAAACCTGCAAATGAATTGTTTTGGTTTACTGTGTTGGCCCAGTGTGGAAGATGCTTACTATGTGGGAACTGGCAGATGTGTACGAGAAGGCGTGACTGAGCTTGCCAGACAGTTAAGAGCTCTCTACTGGGTAGAGATACAATATGTCCATTTTTGCTACGCAGACTAGAAATCAGGCAGATAGCTAATGCCCTTAATTACAGTGTATGCATAACATAAGTGGATTTCATTCAGTTAAACCTATTGCTCACACCAACAACCATAGTGAATGTTTACTATCAGTTTTCATCCTGGGCTAAACAGAATAATAAGAGACTTTTCAGTAGGATGGATTTAATATTTTTTTGGTTGTTTTTAATTTAGCATTGGGAAAACTTGTCAACTCAAAGAGGGGATAAACATCTCTCTGTGAGAATGTCAAGAAAAATAGACTATTTCCAGAATCTGATGTTATCCAGTTAGTTTCCAGATCAGTCAGCACTCTTGGGCTAAAAGCTTTCTCATATTATGTGCAATTTAACCTTGCAGTCCTTTCTGGCAAAAATGCTTACAAATAGTTAACATTTAAGTACATACTCTCCACCATATGTAAGAACTTCCAAAGCTGTCGAGTCAGTTGGGACAATCCGAAGGCCCCTTCTTTGTGTGTAAATGTCTAGTATTACTGTGAACTGCATCACTGTGAAAAATTATTTTTATTGCAATGAGCCAGTTCATAACCACCTCGTTTAGACAGCATTTTTGCTCCTACTTCTGTGATGTCTAATCCCACACAGTTTATACTGGGTGCTTAGATGCCAGTATACATAGTATGGGAGAGATGAGGGAAGTATATTAGCAGCGGTGTTGCTTAGATCAGTACTATTATTTGGGCCAAATCTATCTGGAAATATGTTCAACTTTGGCACAGATACTTATTGTGGGAATTTCATCCAGGATCACACATTGTTCAAAAACTTTGTGGGGAAAATTGAGGATTCCTAGGTAATTAAAAGGTCAAAAATCTCCTATGATTTGTGGGAGATCTTACACCATATTTCAGTATTTAAAGGGTGGCTACAGAGAAAATAGAGACTCTTTTCATAAGAAGTCACATGGAAAAGAAAAGGGGTAATGGGTATAAGTTACTCCTGAAATGATCCTGATTAGACACAAGAGGAAAACTTTTCACAATAAAAACAATCAGCCATTGGAATAATTTCCCCAGGAAAGTAGTGGAGTCTCCAACACTGGAGACTTTTAAGATTCAGTTGGACAGGGTGCTGGGCCGTCTTGTCTAGACCATGCTTTTCGCAAGAAAGGTTGGACCAGATGATCCTTGAGGTTCCTTCCAACCTGGTATTCTATGATTTGGAGAATAGGGAGAATTTTATTTTTTCACTTATTACTAGGAGATAGAAAATTTATAACCAAATATGTATTTGGTCTTGCATTTTAGCAGCCATGGGTGCTAGAACTGTAATTTAATATTGCAGTCACTTAAGCTTAAGTCTGATGTTGATAACCAGAAATAAACACTAATGAGTTATATGCAGACTCCTATAAAGCAAGTGATTTGTGCAAATATACATTCTATCATTTCTTTGAGAGCTACTTTGGTAGACAAGCTATACCTCCCAACATCCTCTACTTCTTGAATTTTTCATACAGCTGAAGTAAAAAGCTTTTCTGTACTTTTCGAAAGAATACAAAACACAAATCCATGAGATGTTCCAAGGGAAGTGAAATGCAGAAACAGCACTGTTACTTGGTATAAATTTATGTTGCTACAAGTAAAAATTCATGCAGGAATGACTTACACAAAATCATTATGTTACCCAAGAATTCTTACATTTTCTGCTAGAGAGAGAGATCCTGCAAACCTGCAGCATAGAATTTACAAGCAAATGTATGTGCGTCCAGATGCATATATATATATATCTAAAAACCAAATTCACTGTGTTTTTGAGATCAGACAGAAGAGCTGCCTCAGGAAAATTTAATTTGGTTTTGCATGCAACATAAAAAAAAAAAAGTTCTACACTAATAGAAAGCAGTTATAAAATTGCTTGAAAATTAGTGGGATCACTGAGCTCATTGTAAACAGATCTACTGTTAAAATAGTTTGAAGATATCTCAATTTAAGGATCAGACTCAAGATTTGATTTACATTCTAGCCCATAGTCATTCATGAGACAGGAAATAAAGTACAGGGGCCAAAAGTTTGTCCTTAGAGAATTTAATAGCTATGTCAGCTGGTGAAGGTCTGAAGTGATTTGAGGAAGGAAATAATTATATCCTCATGTCATAAAGTCATAGTAGTGCTCTTCTTCCTCTTGGGTGTATAAGACTAACTTGGTGTCTAATACTGTTACTGTCAGTGTTCTGGCCTGCAAATTTTCTCTCAACAGGCATTAAGAGAACCCGTGGAAAAGTTCATAAACAGCCTCTATTCCACCAGCTGCAATGTGAATTGGTTTACAGAATTTTTCTTCCCATAAAGATGAATGACAGTGGCTATAAAAACCTGGCAACATTGTCAGTTAGACCACTGCATTTAACAGATAGAGCAATTGCCTGGAAAACAGCCACTTTTGACAACTGGGTTTTCCAGTTGTGTATGCCATGTATTAGTATTGGCCATGGGGTAGTTAAAGAAAGTTTTGTTTCCTGAGATAGTCTGTACCATCAAATCACAGAAACCCAACTATTGGTATGGATCATCATTCTGTTGTTGGGTTTTGTGGTTTTTTTTTTTTTAAATGCTGTGAAAAAATATCGGCAATGATGTGCATCTTGAATAAGTTGGCTATATGAGTATATGGACCTATACACCTGTTTCTCTCAATGTCTTTTGAGAAAAAGATTTTCTGTCATCTGTGGTTACTCATTAAAATTGTCAGAGGGTTATGTAAAGTTGGTTACAGATTACTCCAAAAGAAATGATATAAAGGTTGCAGAATCCAGTCAAGAAATGTCAAAACCTAAGGATCAGTTTGAAATAAGCTAAACAAAATTAATTACCAACCTCATTAATTCAGGTGATTTTAGGAGGATTGTCTCCATGGCAATGCAGTTTGTGAATAATTAGTATGATAAATAGAGTTGATGGAAATACAATGTTCTGACTACTTTGGCTACTGTGGTATTGACTGACGCCACTTTGTGGTTTCAAATTGATCTGTGGACTAACAGTCAAGTGATTAATGATTCTATGTTAGGTGTCTGCCACTTTTATTTGATTCAAGACCATTAAATAAAAACAGATAAGCAGCAGTTTTGAGGGAAAAGAAGGTAGTACAGAATTGTTTCGCCATGGCATACATTGAGTTTTCGAAGCAATGGCAACATCATGACAGGGGGAACTGAGACACATATTGAGGAGTAGTGGGGCTGTGGTTGATATGAAATATTAGCTGGATAATTCACGTGGAGTTGATGAATCTCATGTGCTGGTTTAGGATTTCCTAGTTAGCTTGATAGCCTGTTTATTCCTTTGGTTACTGCCTGAAATCATACTTCTGGCTAGGTCAAAAGCACACAAAAAATGTTAACTTTGTATGCTTGTGGTTTGGGGATAAAGCTTGCTGTACTTTTAACAACAAATCCAGTTTTGATGGTCCATCTGTGGAGACTGATGGAGTGTCTATCTGTCATCCTGGGTCTTTCTGTCTTCCATCTGAATGACAGCCTATTGTTCATCCTCTCTGCTAGATTCATTCCCAAGGGAAAATCCTGGTACACTCATGGTATCTGGAGCAAAAGAAGCAGGAGAGAATGGGAACAGAGCAGTAGATATGAGTCTTGTCCCATCACCTGATTATGTTGGAAAAAAAAAGTCTTAAATGTGATTCTGCAGCCAAAACGATACTTCTCCTCCTCCATACCATCTGCAACATCTCAGATTCAGGCTGTTTTGAGTTACAGAAATCTGAATTAACTATCTCAGCTAGTACTTGTTTTGAGCACTTGAAATTGTGACAAAATTTCTCACTTTTGCTGACAAAAATGATAAAAAGAAGCAAAAAAATAGTTGACTTTCAAGATGTCAGAGAAAGGGAGCAAATACTCTGCTAGAAACTCAGATGGTTGAAGTTGTAAATTCACTGGAATAGTGAATATTTTTGTAAGAATTTTGTCTTACAGACCATGTATTTGACTCATTCAATTCTTGCTAGTAAAAGTAAACAAGAGGATACTAAGTCCTGTGCCCAGATGTAGGATAATAATTATTTAATGTAGAGTGATCTGTTGTGTGAACTGTCAGCAGTAGTTACATATACCATATGCATACATTTTCCTGTTTAAAAAAACCCAACATCATAAAGTGGCTTACCTTACTTCCACAGAGATCTCCTTGCATTTATGATGAAGACCATTGTGTTCCAGTCTGGTCTGCTCCTTAAGGCAACACATTTTAATGCATTTAACAAAATTAATTTTTTTTTTTTTTTTTTTTTTAACTGTCAACAGATGTTGAAGCTGACTGGCCTAAGCATGGTTTCTGTTTGGGTGTTGCTATACTGTCTGGGGCTGCCAGGACTGGTTACAGCCTTGGGGAACCCTCTTTCTTTCCTTCCATATCACACTGCCAAACCCTCCATAAACACAGATGCTAAATGCCTGTCATTACATATATATTTTATTTTTGCAGACACACAGGGAGACATGCTTCATATTTGGTGAAGCCATAGGTCATGCTGTGGAATTTCTCCTTGAAAAATATAATTTTCCTGAAAAACCCATAAAAATGAGGTGGTTGTTTTTTTTTTTTTTTTAACGTTTTAACTTGCCCATTAATAGTCTCTCTTACCTTGTGCTGGTAAACCATTTTGTAGTATTATCAAAGGACCAGCATACAGCTTCAGAACCTTGTACAGGTGCCCTTCTGTACTACTGAAAGTGCGTAACGTCATGACTAGTCAGAGAATAGAACGCCCATTTAGTTGGGGGCCCCATGTTGCAGAGATTTGAACATAACAAGGAGATTGTGTTTTCAATAAAACTTGAGTGCCAATCATAGTAACTAACATGAGCCAAGTAGAGCATTAATGAACAGAAGTGATTTTTTTTTTTAATAATGGCAGTGGTACCAATCACCGATGATAACTGAAATTAATGGTTATCTTCCCACTATTGAGCATTATAAAATGTTTTTATAGCTTTATGTAGGCAATAGATGTCTTTAAAATTTGCAATAGGTCCTGTTAAACATGTGTTGAGAAGCAGAGAAACTTTCTATCCAAGTTTCATTTAACTACTAGGCCTAGACTGTGGTACCAGAATGAAAAAGAAAAAGCCTATGAAAATTTTCCATAAGAAACACTGAGTTAGAAAAAGCCTGTTATCTAAAAAGAAGAACCAAGGAAAATATACTATTTTGATATAGGGCCCTCATAATCCTCTGTAAATTGGACTTCTATTTGTAATGGTCTGTGGTAAATAAAGGGAAATTAAGCATGTGTAATACCATTTCTTTTACTAAAGTAACATCTTAAAAATTTAAGTGCTATCTATGATACATGGAATGTTTGCATGAAACGGTAACTAGCAAATAGACAAGTCTGAATGTCATAGGCCATAGTATACACCAGAATGGTACCAAAGACTGAGCAGACTAATGTATTTCAAATTTCTTTATAAACAGGGTAAATCATGTCTAGTTTCTCTGCTAGGTGAAACAATATGCTACTAGCCTAATCAATCACTCTAATATAAGAGAATAACTCTATTCACATTTATTTCAGCTGCCAGAAATGTAAGCAGTAAATGCTGCAGATCTTTTGACAACGAAGAAAATACTCTGCATGTTAACAGGAGGATCTGAAAAAGATTTACAGTTTTGAATATGGGAAACATTACAATCTCATTCTGTGTCTAGAAATCCTTAAACAATGGCTAAATTATCAGGATAAGCAGTTTAAATGAAAACATGCTAATTACCAAATGTATGCCATGTAAAAATATGAAGTGACTTTTTACGGAAGACTAGTTGTACCTTCAGCTGAACACCTACAGGGTACTCAGTGAAAGTCATAGCTGGAGATCTAGATCACATTTCTGTTGGTCTTTTCCTCTTGCTCCCATCTGTGTTACACTGTGATACAGATTAGCTCCAACAAATTAGCATTAAGACTCCAAATTCATGTTTGTGTACACACATGTACATACATGCGTTTTAGGTACCAAATGGACTGTAGTGATAAAATGACAGTCATTGTGTTGTGGAGCTGAGGCACAGCATGGAAGACAGAGGCAAGGATGCTGTAACTCTTGATTTATTTTAATCTGTGATAGTAAATACATGCACAAGTAAACACATGCTGCACAGATACAGCAAGCATAGCACTTTTCAGTAGTATGTGGTACAGTCAGTGCTTAAACATCCAGTTACTGTGTAGTGGGTCTGGCTGAGCTGGTTTTCCACATAGCAGCAGTGTTTTTGTGCGGGGAGCTAGAAGGGTGTTGATAACACCCTCATGTTGTGACTACTGCTGAGCAGTGCTTGCACAGCACCAAGGCTCTTCCCAACATTCACCCCCACAGTGGGATGGG